>JAHIAM010020168.1:0-18734 GCA_021605205.1 Aegilops longissima
CGGGGCCCCAAAGATGTCGATGTGAGCGACACATGGGATCACAAGAATCCCTACTACGGTTGTCGAGGCACGGGGTTCATTTCAAGCAGGATTAGTAATCAACACGAGGATCATTTACCCGGGTTGACGCGAGGATCGTAAAACCCTAGTCCTGCTTTGGTGGTTGTATTTCAGAGAGTTCTTGAGCTCTCGAACTAGCTATGGTGAGTGCGTGGTTTGAAAAAGCTGAATCCCTCTCTAGTATGCCATGGGCCTCCTTTTATAGGCAAAAGGGCTGCCACAGTGGCATCGGAGGTGAAAAGCGTCTGATTGCGAGCTTATCGCTTGGATTACAGGACAAGTCCCATTTAATGCGCCGCTGAGGTGTCCCTTAGCTTTATCAGGGACGGGGGCGAGGCCCGTTGAGGGAGTCCTGGACTAGGGGGTGTCCGGATAGCCGAACTATCATCATGGCCGGACTCCAAGACTATGAAGATACAAGATTGAAGACTTCGTCTCGTGTCCGGATGGGACTTTCCTTGGCGTGGAAGGCAAGCTTGGTGATCGGATATGTAGATCTCCTACCATTGTAACCGACTCTGTAACCCTAACCTATCCGTTGTCTATATAAACCGGAGGTTTTAGTCCGTGGGACGAACAACAATCATACCATAGGCTAGCTTCTGGGTTTAGCCTCCTTGATCTGTGGTAGATCCTCTTGTACTACACTATCATCAATATTAATCAAGGGGTAAGGTATTACCTCCATCAGAGGGCCCAACCTGGTAAAAACATCGTGTCCCTTGTCTCCTGTTACCATCCGCCTAGGCGCGAGTTGGACCCCCTACCGAGATCCGCGGTTTGACACCGACATTGGTGCTTTCATTGAGAGTTCCTTTGTGTAAATCGCGATAGGCCCGATGGCTCCGTCGATCGTCAAAAGCGATCGGTCCAAGGTGAGACTTTTCTCCCGGACAGATCTTTGTATTTGGCGGCTTTGCTCGCGGCAATTTTGGCCATCTGGAGCGAATCAAAAAGCTCGCCCGGCCATCGTCGACTTGGAAGTTTGAACTATCGGCCGATGTCCGCTAAGACTTGATCTTGACCAGTTCGAGCCGCAGCGGCGCCGCCTTGTCTCGATGGGCATGATCTAGCTCTGCGGCGAGCGGTGCCCGAGGCCGCACGCATCCGCTCGACCCTTAATCCGGGCGGATTCCCGATCGGGGCGAGTGGTTGGACACCGCCCGGGGCTCGATCTCTCGGTGATTGAGCGAACTCTATCCGACCTTTGCGAAGACCTCGACTCGGGTGCGGACTCCTCTGGACTCGAACCCTCGCGCCCTTGTCAATCGAATCCGATTGGCGCGGTTATGGAGCTCCTTGCCCGGACATCTTTCCTTTCGCCCTTTGGCGACATCCAATTCACTAAAATCTCTCTTTATCCGGAGAGCCATGGCGGACTACGGTCAGGAAGGTTGGGATCGACGACGAAGAAATTCAACGCCCCCACCACCCACTTCAGCCACTATCAAAGCTTACGGCGTGCTCAATTTCGACTCAGAAGACATCGGCCAGTATGGACGATGATGTGAGAACAACCTCGAACCAAGCGCCTATAGGAGGCTGGACAACCACTTCATCCCATGATGTATACATGGTGGATACACCTAAAGGAAATGAAGGCGAGGAACAACGGGGCCTTCTGAGAGGATAAATCCCTCGGCGGTCAAAGCGGCAGCGTGGCAGCGAACTAAGTCCCGTCTCAGAGACCCACCATAGAGCAGAGGCGAACGGTGGACAACGAACATGCTATTGAAAATCGTCCAGGAACAAGACAACTTGGATAAAAACCCGTCCCGGCCGAAGACAACAGTCTGGGCGACCTCACAGCCGGACAAATTGTTGGAGCAAAATAACCTCGAGAAAAGGCACGTCGCCTTTGCGCGTAGCACTGAAAAGCAGCGAGCTCAAAACAGCGGAAGATGCACTCAGGATCGGATGGAGCAAAGTATTCAACACCCTTGAACAAATCTGGCTGACATTCGCCCGAACAAACTACCAAAAAAGAAAGCTACTGCCCGAATTTGGCGAGGGAGCCTTAGAGCCCCACAATCAAAAGTAAGAAGGCCACCGGTTGGATGGACGACCCCACGGCAAAAAGAGAGTATGAAATGGCGCGCACACAAGCTAGTATCACGATCCGCGCCAAGATTCACAGCAAAAGGATGGCGGTTGGGTCCATCTATGGGCCAGAAAGCAAGCTCTTCAAAGCAATGCAATACGTAAAAAATCCGAACATCCTGGCACACCCAAATATAAGAGGCGCGCACATCACTATGTTTCACCGATGAGGTCTTTGGATCATAATTTCGGTGAGTTCAAACCCGTAAACATAGAGGCATATGGCCGAACAACCTTGAGACCACGAGTGCTGGATTGAGATTACATCCTCCACATACACATGGCTAGAGGAGATGATCTCACGCCATAAATACTTACCCCTAAAACTCAAAGGCCAGCTGGCATTGGCTTAAAGCCTCCCAAGAAAATACCATTGGAGGTTTGGGAAGAAGCTCGAGGATGCGTTTGGGCAAATTTTCCGGGGGCCTATGTCACGCCCCGGGAGCCAGACGATCTAAGTCACATAACTCAACAGCCCGGAGAATCAGCCGGAAGTGCTGGAACAGGTTCCTTACTAAAAAAGAACCAAATAGTCGATTGTCGAGGCCTTGAAGCCTTAGCGGCTTTCAAACCTGGCAAATCAAAGAGACAGTGGCTGCCATGGAACACCTCGGCCAAGAAAAGCCAAGAACAATGGCCGCATTAACAAGCCTCATGACCCGCTTTTGTCGCCTGGAGAGGATATAGCTAGCTAACAAGATGCAGCACCCAGCCCGACGGTACATCCGAAGTCGAGGATGGAAGCGAAACCACGCGGCGCAACAAGGACCAAGCGCGGATTAAAAGAACGGTCAAGCCTTGCGGGAGTCAGCGCTTGGTTCAAAAGCTCACGGCGGAACAATAAAAACTGCCACTTAAGGACAATAGCGATGAGCTTTCCAACACACAAAATCTTGGACAAGATATGTCAAATCCACAGTACTCAGGAGGCACTGCAAACCATACCCACGGAGATTGTTGGGTCTTCAAACAGTCCGGAGACTCAACGACCGAACACAAGGGAGCTCGACACACCAAGTAAAGATGACGAGCAGGCACTACAATGACAGAGCGGAAAACAAAGAACTTCCCACAAAGGTTAAAACAGTAAACTCACTTCCACGTGATCAAAGGGAAAAAGCGAGGCGGTAGCCCACTAAAATGCAGCGCCTTCGCGCAGCTGGTTATCAAAACCAATCACCTTCGACCATGGGACTATTCAAAAAGTATCCGAACGCAGGGATGGACTGCCTTGATATTGGATCCTATAATCGGCGGATTCAATTTACACAAGTCCTCATGGATGGTGGTAGTGACATAAACCTGATATGTCGGAGGACACAATCCATGGGATGGGGATAGCCGACCAAAATTAGTATAACACCTCCTTTAAAGAGTAATTCGAGGCCCATATGCCCATTATACGGGCTCCATCCTGCTAGAAAGTTGTGTTAGTTTCATCCGACAACTTCCGTCATGAAAAGGTTAATCTTCCATATCGCCCGTTCAAAAGTAGCCATCAAAGCACTATTGGGATCGCGAAGCTTTACTACGCCCGCTTTAGCATAATGCGCATTATGCATCTCTCACACTTAAAATGCCGGTCCGCGGCATCATCTCGTAAAAGGGTATTAAGTGTTATTAGAGCACGAGAAGAACGTGAGGCGGCCTTGAAACAGCCTCACACCTATCCGGCTCCGCTAGTCAAAGAACCTGAATTGGTCATTCAAACCCGGACACGGCTAGGCAGAGTCCAACGCCCTGTGACATACCGCCATACAAGGGAGCTGCATGCATGTATCCTGAGACAATTATCACACCCAATATGCGACCCTATCCAGAAAAGAACTCAAGCGAGTCCCACCAAGGATAGACCGCATATTGGGCAACTTTGCAAGGTGAATATCATTACATCAACATTACATAATAGATGGGGATCGTACACAAGGCACAAATGCCTCAAGAATACAGCAATATCATACAAGAACAACATCCGATTACGGATGAAACAACAGAAGCTCAAGCGACATCCACCCTGCTAGCCCAGACTACGACAGCAGAACCTATCCCACAGATCGAAGAAGAAGCGGAAAGAAGAAATCCATAAGGAAGAAGAACGAGTCCATGAAGAAGATGAGCGGATAAAAAAAGCCCGAACCAAGCGTGAAGCGAGCGAATCCTCACGATACATAGCAAACAGGAACTAACAAGAAGAAGCACACAACATAGTAAACACACCACACATGAACAAGACATGATGCACAACAAGCATGATGCATGACAAAGCTAGATGAAGCTACTCATGGCAGAGATGATGCAAACAAGAACAACACATCAAAGCAAGTTTAAATGAGGCGGAAACAACATATAACAATTCCGGCAAGTCCTCATATGCAAATTTCAAAATTGGTCCAGATCTGAATAAACCTTAAGTTCAAGTTGTTAAACAGCAAGTTAATATGCACCACGATGATCTACGAAATTCTAGTCAAGTTACATATAAAGTTCATTAAATTAAGACTCTGACCTAGAAGATATGAGCAAAACAAGTTAAACATGGCATTGATGCAAAATACACCCAAACATCAAGCAAACACCTCAAAACAAAGATGCAACATGATAATATGAAACTACATGCAAAATCAAGCAAGTTTCATATAGAGCACACTCAAAAGCGAACAGCGGTTCAACACATACACATGAAACAAGTTATAGCAACAATCTGTCCAAAACAGCAACTAGGCATATTGCAAGCATCAAAACACTATGCTACAGCATCTTAACATGATAACAAAAGGCATGGGCATGATGTACAGGTAAAGCATTACAAAACATGAACACTGAGCTAACTCCAGAAATCACTAGAACATGCTCAAAATGACATGGCAAGATTGCAAATAATAACAGTTTCAGGCTTAGCAGAAAATAACATCAGGTTGCAATGTTCAGAGCTATCAAACAACATGTTACAGGAACTTATCATGGCAAACAAAGGCATGGCATGAATATACTAATTGCATAGAACAGAAGTCCTTTAGTGACCATGAGCCAAAAGGGATCATAAAATACCATTGCAAGCATGTGAATATAGCAAAAACATAAACAGATTCAGACTTAGTGAAAAACTGGAGCATGGCATAAACAGATAACAAATAGACATGTTGGTGAGCTTGAACCACTCACCACAGAGCAATAAATGGCATGGAAAGGAACCCAACAGTAAGAATACATGGCATAGAAGCTATACATAGCAAGAACAACATCATAGCATACGGGGATCAACTACAACAACCTTGGCAAAATTGAATAACATGTAAACAACTTTGCCGGAAACATTTATAGCAAAAGTAGAGCTCGATTGACTCAAGCTATGGCACTCCATAATTGCCAACAAGGGCATGGATGGATAGAAAATAACCATATGTTCAAAACATCCTTACTGAAGTATCTCAAAATAAGCATGGATCTCGGTAGCATCAAGTTTACATGGAATAAAAATATCAGCGGAACAGGGCTGAAATCAGCAACATCATGAAGACTAGTTTGCATGCTTGTGCTAGTCACCACAGAGATCACAAAAATACATGGCATGCACCCCTGTAAAGATGGCATGGCATATTACAAAACACATGTAGGACTCAAGTTCATAGGGTGCACAACTCAATCATGGCAAAAATGACAAAAGTGCATGTTCTGATAAGAATCTGAAACTAACATCACATAGCCCTCTTCTAACAGCATTTCGGGCAACAAGATGAGCTCAAATGTAAATGATGCAATGAGATGAAATTTTGTACTCGTCGAGACGAACAATTTGACATATTACGCATACGAAGCGGAGCTATGGATGCAGCGTTATGACGATGAAAATGCAACAAAATATAGCAGATGCAAAGACTTAGAAGAAATCTGGACCTCCAGATCTAGGAGTTCCTGTGCAACCACCTTGAGCAATGACAGACTCATTGGAGGCCTTCTGGGGAAGTCGGAGGAGGCGGCCCCAGTCCGGATCTCGCGCCGGATCCGGCGGCCAGCGAAACCTGGCCCGCCATGTGAAGACCCAGCCAGGCTTCAGGAGGCCTTGAGGAGAAACCTGGCGCTGGGGCAGCCCGGCAGTGAGGCTTAGCCAGGCGTGGGGCGGCGACAGGGCGTGGCGTGGCCAGGCAGAGAACTCTGTGTGAGGCCAGCTGACGGAGCTTGGCCAGGTGGGCAGCCAGCGTGGCGGATGGGCAGGGAGGGCAGCCGTGAGCTCTCCGGGCCTGCCAGCCAGTGAGCTTGTGAGGCGGACCTGTGGCTGACCTCCCTGATTAGACTGAGGGGCTCAGGCGGACGTGTCCGGCCATTGGCTACTGCCCGTCCGTGGAGAGGAAAAATCTAGGGTTAGGGGTGGAATGACCCGAAATTTCGGGAGGAGGTGTGTTTTATAGGTAGAGGAGCTAGGAGTGTCCAAATGGGGCCGCGGTTTTCAATACCTGTGATCGTGATCGAATGACCGAGAGCATGGAGGGAGTTAGGTGGGTTTGGGCCACTTTGGAGGGTGTTGGGCTGCAAAGAAGGGGCTTTGCGGTTACCGGTTAACCGTTGGAGTATCAAGCGACCTACAAATGGCCGAAACTTGGCAGGCGGTCTACGGTGGTATACCAAGGCAGCTTGACAAACCTCGGTCCATTCGAGACCGTTTAACACCCGCACAAGAAAAGAGGTAAAGGGGCGCTGGAGACATAGGAGTGCGGATTGCAAAGCGGACAAGGGGAAAATGCTCGGATGCATGAGGCGAACACGTATGCAAAATGAAATGCACATGATGACATGATATGAAATGCAGATGATGACATGGCAAAGTGCAACACATAAGCAAATGACATGGCAACGGCGAATAAGCTGGCGGACACAGGCGCATCGATCCGAGGCGTTACAACACTCCTCCACTAACAAGAGATCTCGTCCGAGATCTTAGGACCGAGACGGAAGAGAAAAAAATGATGAGGTGAAACAGAACTCAAGAGAAGAAGCCAAGAATCAAGAGCACTCGAGAAGAAGAGAGGAGCAGCGAGAATGGCGAGAATCGAAGGCTCACGGAATAAGATAGACTATGAACCCACTCGTTCTAACGGATTGGCTAGAATGAGAAAAAAGCGAATAAGACTGAAAGGATTTAGGCAGCACTCCGGCTAAAACATGGAAGGAAAAGAACACGAGCTTCACCGTTAGAATGACACTTGACGAGATGAACAATGCATTGCCTCCGGAAGGATTGAAGAGTTGAAAGAAAAGAGCGGAGAAGAAAATGACAACTTGTGCCACGAATGAAATTGAAAGCAACCTTAGAAGAAGGAGTTGAGCGGAGTTGTTGAGAAAATCAACCACGAAAGAATAAGCTTGTTGTGGACTTATGGAAAACATCTAAAATTAATGAGGTGATAACCGACCACAACGAAATGATTGGATAGCTGAGAAGAGCGAAGAAATGCAAATCTCCACTCAAAAGAATACGGAGAATTAAATGCACTTGAGATCACGAGGAAAAAGTATGAATTCCTCTAAAGAATCTTGATGAACACTTGAAGAAAGAATTAAATCATGAAGAACCACCATGAAAAACTCCGGTGACAAAGGATGATGAGATAAAATTGAAGGATGAAAGAATAAGATGAGCATTGCGATGATTTAGATGGAGGTTCCGACTAAATGGCTGAAGAAATTGAACTCCGGAAAAGAAAAGATGAAAATACTTGGAACTAGAATTTATTCCACAAGAACAAACTCCGAAGGAAAAGGATTACTCACTTGGATGAAATAAGAATAAGATTTATTGCATGCTTATCCTTCATCAAATTAAATTGATGACAAAGCAATGGATTTTGCAAACTACTTATTCTTCTTGAAAAAGATTGAAGTGACATATCGCAAACTTGAGAAGGACTTCATGAATCACGGTAGGATTGAAAGAACGAATAGATTAAATGATAACCAAGGAAAATGAGTCTTGAGCAGAACCGTAGAATTCGAAAATGACTGCGAAGAGAAATAATCACGGGAAGAATTAGAAGACCAAATATGCTAGAGGGATTTAGATGCAAAAGAACAAAGAGATCATGAGCTGATTAAAGAACACTTGAGCGAGGCACGGAAGAATATTGAGATGAGCGAAGAGACGCGAATATGGAATAATTGGAGAGCGACTTTGAAAACTTGGAGCGAAGAAATCTTCGAAAAGATGGCCTCCCGATGATTGAGGCAGGAAAAACAACTCCTGAAATACTCGGATGGATGAAAAGAATTTACAACGCTGGAAACAAATAGATAGGATAACATCGAGCTAGCACCCATGAATCTCGGGAAAGCGGACAAGATTTAAGAGAAAAATCTCTGACGGTCTTCAAATGGCAACGATAAACATCACCAAAAGTGTTGAGATACTCGGATTGAATGATAAGCGAAGAGGTTGGGCCAAAAATGAAATGATTTGAAATTGATCTTGGAAAAGATGTGGTGATGAAATTCATTCTTCGTCAAACTTGAAAAAATTAGGAATAACTCGGAATAATTAGAAGAGTCGGGTAAGATCACAGGAAAAGACACTGGAGTTAGGGCCACTGAAGAGAAAACACCGTTGGAAAGGATTTTTGAAGAGATGATGCACGAGAACGATTGAAAGACTTGAATGAGGTGACAACCTCACAATAATAATTGGATGCAAACACGAATCTCTTGAGATGTCTTCATCACTCCGGAATGATAAAATGGCGAGGCGAACAAGCAAAGGAACACTTGAGCGAGGAAAAGAATATGTTCGAACCGAGAAAATTGAGTTGAAATCCACGGAAAAAAGCGAGGCGAACAATGATGAACCAGGACGAAATTCACGGTTGAAAGCGATTGAGGAAGGCTGAAGAGACTCCACACGAATGAAATTGATGGTGAAAAAGACTCGGGCTCCGGAATAAGAGGTGGGAGGGCAGGAAAAACAAAGAGCAACTTGGAAGGAAATTGGCGAATGAGTTCAAGAGAAACACGGTTGAAATCATTGAGGAAAGAAAGAAAAGACTTCCATACGAGTAGGATCGATACTCGATTCACGGACTCGGTTCGAGAAGAAAAGGGGTGGGCGGGTGGAAAAGAAAACAACGAGATTGAACTCAAAGATGAAAGAGGCTCGAGTCAACAGCGAGAAATGCACGGATGCAAAGAAGCTGAGGCCAGCGATCGGAGAAACCAATTGCGTGATCCTAAAGAAAAACTTGAATGGGAAGAGGAGTAGTTCAAAACACCTCGTCAAGATTCCTCACCGGATGCTGAAGAGGGCTGAGGAGTAAAAAAAATTCCCTAGTCTCGATATAACTAGACTCTGAAAATAGTTTTCTTCTAGACTCAACAACGGCCAAACTACGATCAATCAAGGGGGCTCCTAAGACCGATTCGAGAGCTCTGATACCAACTTATCACGCCCATATGCGACCCTATCCAAAAGGAACTTCGAGGGTCCCACCAAGGATAGACCGCATATTGAAGCGCTTTGCAAGGTGGATATCATTACATCAACATTACATAATAGATGGGGATACATACATAAGGCACAAATGCCACAAGAATACATCAACATCATACAAGATCAACATCCGACTATGGATGAAACATAAACGAAGCTCAAGCGACATCCACCCTGCTAGCCCAGGGCTGCCGACTTGGAACCTATCCTGATCGAAGAAAGCGGAAGAAGAACTCCAATACAAGCAAACATCGCTCTCACGTCATGATCATCGCATAACCTGTACACTGCAACTGGTGGTGTAGTAATCTGTGAGCCACGAGGACTCAACAATCCCATTACCATGGGTATCAAGACTAGCAAAGCTTAATAGGAAAGGAAGGGATAAAGTGGTGAGGTTGCAGGGCGACTAAGCATATATGGTGGCTAACATACATAAATGAGGCGAGAAGAGAAACAAAGGAGCGATCGTCAACTAGTAATGATCAAGAAGTGATCTGAACTCCTACTTCGTCAAACATAACCCGAAACCGTGTTCTCCTCTCGATCAACCCGAAAAGAGACACTCACGATTCACGCACGGTTGGTGTATTTTAGAAGAGTTTGCTTCAAGTTTACTACAACGGATATTAACAAATTCCATCGCCACATAACATGGCAGCACGGCTCTCGAAAGTTTATACCCTGCAGGGGTGTCCCAACAACCCATGATAAGCTCTCGCGATCAGCGAAGGATATTCCTTCTCCCGGGAAGACCCGATCAGTCTGGAATCCGGCTACAAGACATTCGACAGACAATAAAACAAGACCAGCAAAGCCGCCCGATGTGCCAACAATCCCGATAGGAGCTGCACATATCTCGTTCTCGAGGCAACACGGATGAGACATCCTCTGAGTAAAACCAAACCTCGAGTTTCCACGAGGGGCCCATGATCTCTCTCGGTTGGACCAACACTTAGACAAGCATTGGCCAGGGGCTGAATAAAGATGACCCTTGGGTTAATTACTCCCAAGGGAAATGTAGGTGGTGGTGAGGCAAATGGTAAAACCAATGTTGGGCCTTCTTTGGAGAGAGTCTTATTCAAAGCGAACTGTCAAGGGGTCCATAAATCACCCGACCGCGTTAGGGGCGCAAAATCCAGGAACATAATACCGATATGGCGGAAACTAGGCGGCGAAAGTGGAACAAAACACGGGCATAAGGCAGAGCCTTCCACCCTTTACCAAGTATATAGATGCATTAATAAATAAGATATATTGTGATATCCCAACAAGTAAACATGTTCCAACAAGGAACAACATCTCCATGTTCAACAAGGAACAAACTTCATCTTCACCTGCAACTAACAACGCTATAAGAGGGCTGAGCAAAGCGGTAACATAGCCAAACAACGGTTTGCTAGGAAGGGTGCAAAAGGTTAGAGGTGACATGGCAATTTGGGAGGCTTGAGGAGCAAGTGATAGGTAGCGCAGCATAGCGATAGAAACGAAGCAACTAGCATAGCAATGATAGTAGTGAGATCCGAGGTAGCGGTCATCTTGCACGAAATCCCGCAAGGAAGAAGAACGAGTCCATGAAGAAGGCAAGCGGATGAAGCCGAACCAAGCGTGAGCGAGAGCGAATCCTCACGATCATAGCGAAGCAGGAACTAACAAGAAGAAGCACACAACATAGTAAACACACCACACATGAACAAGACATGATGCACAACAAGCATGATGCATGACAAACTATATGAAGCTACTCATGGCAAGAGATGATGCAAACAAGAACAACACATCAAAGCAAGTTTAAATGAGGCGGAAACAACATATAACAATTCGGTAAGTCCTCATATGCAAATTTCGAAATTGGTCCAGATCTGAATAAACCTTAATGTTCAAGTTGTTAAACAGCAAGTTAAGATGCACCACGATGATCTACACGAAATTCTAGTCAAGTTACATATAAAGTTCATTAGATTGAAGACTCGGCCTAGAAGATATGAGCAAAACAAGTTAAACATGGCATTGATGCAAAATGCATACAAACATCAAGCAAACACCTCAAAACAAGGATGCAACATGATAATATGAAACTACATGCAAAATCAAGCAAGTTTCATATAGAGCACACTCAAAAGCGAACAGCGGTTCAACACATACACATGATACAAGTTATAGCAACAATCTGTCCAAAACAGCAACTAGGCATATTGCAAGCATCAAAACAACTATGCTACAGCATCTCAACATGATAACAAAAGGCATGGGCATGATGTACAGGTAAAGCATTACAAAACATGAACACTGAGCTATCTCCAGAAATCACTAGAACATGCTCAAAATGACATGGCAAGATTGCAAATAATAACAGTTTAGGACTTAGCGAGAAATAACATCGAGGTTGCAATGTTTAGAGCTATCAAACAACATGTTACAGGAACTTATCATGGCAAACAAAGGCATGGCATGAATCTACTAATTGCATAGAACAAAAGTCCTTTAGTGACCATGAGCCAAAAGGATCAGAAAATATGATGGCACCCATGTAAACATAGCAAAAACATAACAGATTCAGATTAATAAAAACTGGGCATGGCAAACAATAACAAGTAGGCATGTTGGTGAGCTTGAACCACTCACCACAGAGCAATACATGGCATGGAAAGGCAACTCACAGTAAGAAGACATGGCATAGAAGCTATACATGGCAAGAACAACATCATAGCATACTGGGATCAACTACAACAACCTTGGCAAAATTGAATAACATGTAAACAACACTGCGGGAAACATTTTATAGCAAAAGTAGAGCTCGATTGACTCAAGCTATGGCACTCCATAATTGCAAACAAGGGCATGGATGGATATAGAATAACCATATGTTCAAAACATCCTTACTGAAGTATCTCAAAATAAGCATGGATCTCTCGGTAGCATCAAGTTTACATGGCATAAAATATCAGTGAGCAGGGGCTGAAATCAGCAACATCATGAAGCCTAGTTTGCATGCTTGTGCTAGTCACCACAGAGATCACAAAAATACATGGCATACACCCCTGTAAAGATGGCATGGCATATTACAAAACACATGTAGGACTCAAGTTCATAGGGTGCACACATCAATCATGGCAAAAATGACAAAAGTGCATGTTCTGATAAGAATCTGAAACTAACATCACATAGCCCTCTTCTAACAGCATTTCGGGCATCAAGATGAGCTCAAATGTAAATGATGCAATGAGATGAAATGATGTACTCGTCGAGACGAACAATTTGACATATTACACGCCTGAAAGCGGGCTATGGATGCGGAGTTATTACGATGAAAATGCAACAAAATATAATGAGATGCAAAAGACTTGGAAGAAATCTGGACCTCCAGATCTAAAGGGTTCTCATTGAGCAGCAGCCGAACCAGGCGGTCGGAGACTTCTTGGAGGCAGCGAGGGAGGTCGGAGGCTGGCCCAGCCGGATCTCGCCCGGATCCGCCGGCGAACAGCGAACCAGGCGTTGTGTGGCAGAGCCAGCGAGACTCAGTGGCCTGGGGCGCAGGAGCAGCAGCAACATGGCCGGCAGCTTGAAAGCGCGGCGAGCCGAGCAGCCAGCCAGAAAGCGAGGAGGCCTGCAGGCGGCGAGCCCAGCGGCAGCTGAGCGGCGGAGGCGAGGCAGCCCCGGCGGCAGTGGATGGGCAGGAGGGCCAGCGGAGCTCTTGAACATGGCCAGAAGCGGCTGAGGCGGACACGTGGCGGCCTCCGATTGGACGAGGGGCACCAGGCGGACGTGTCGGCCATGGTGCTAACGTCCGTGGAGAAGGAAAAATCTAGGGTTAGGGGGTGGAATGACCCGAAATTTCGGGAGGGCCGGTGTTTTTATAGGTAGAGGGAGCTAGGAGTGTCCAAATGGGGCACGGTTTTGACCTGTGATCGTGATCGAGCGACCGAGAGCATGGAGGGAGTTAGGTGGGTTTGGGCCAGTTTGGAGGGTGTTGGGCTGCAAAGAGAAGGGGCTTTCGGTTACCGGTTAACCGTTGGAGTATCAAGCGACCTCCAAATGGCACGGAACTTGGCGGGCGGTCTACGGATGGTATACCAAGGCGCTTGACAAACCTCGGTTCATTCGAGACCGTTTAACACCGCACAGAAAAAGAGGTAAAAAGAGGCGCCGGAGACATAGGAGTGTCGGATTACCAAAGCGGACAACAGGGAAAATGCTGGGATGCATGGGGGCGAACACGTATGCAAAATGAAATGCACATGATGACATGATATGAAATGCAGATGATGACATGGCAAAGTGCAACCGCATAAACAAATGACATAGCAGCGACGAATAAGCTGGCGGACACAGGCGCATCGAAACGGGCGTTACAACAATAAAGCTCAATCTTATTCACTTCTTGACTCGTACTCTGTTTATTTAATATAAAGTACATCTTTCTTTTGATCCTTTTTATTTTTAAACTAAGTTCCTCTCTTTTCTGAAGATGAACAACGTGCTACACCCGTCGAGATCTGACACAAGCGGAGACATAAGCGCGGGCGTGCAGTAGGGACCCGTTGCAAGGATTCTTTTGATTAAGACCCTCGTAAACCTTTTTCTGTCTCTTGTTGATATACATCCCGGTTTCTTACTATAACCGAGGAGGAGGCTGGCGTTTTGGCATTAGCCGCACCAGAATTTTTGCGCGCGCACGGACACCCGAGGGCTTAGGGCATTATTCTGCCCGTTTTATAAAGACCGAATACCTTAGGGAGTATTCGGCGTCTCGAGATGAGCCTTATATGCATCAGCTCGAATCATGTCTTTGGTCAAATGTTGGGTTTGCCCGGCTCCTGTGTTTTCTGCCTTCGTTCCGTTCTATCGGCTAACGGCACTAGGAGAACTTCCTGCGATTGTGCCAGGATTACGAGTAGAGCACCTCGATGAAAGCGGCGAAAGCCATGTCATGATATAGCGAAAGGCTGGTCCACCACTTTCGATGACTAATCGGAATGTTTAGAATTCCTCCGCATTGCGAAGGACCGGTTTTTCGGTCAGGCACACTCGCACCCGAATTCGGGAGAGTGCGGTGCCCCAGAAACTATAGTAGCCCCACCCTCGAACTCCTATGGCTAAGTGAAAGTGATAAAACATTATAGTCCGGTTGCCTAGTTTGCTATGCTACCACCTCCTTCAAAGGACCAAGGCGTTGGATTAAGTGTGAAAAAGCGCTTTCTTTGCAAACACCCCGCACCATAATGCGTGGGGGTTGAAACCAGGACTTCCATCTTTAGAGTTATATACATATACATAAGCGGCCATGCGGGGGTAGTTTACTACTTGAATGCACAAGTAAAAAAAGCTCTTATATCATATTGATTCATTGTTTTCACAAATCATACATGTCATTTAAACATAATATCCTTGAAACCTTCGTCTCTATTAAGCAGGCGCCTGTGAGACTTCCTCAAAGTAGTGCTCGGCGGGTACTCGAACACCGTCCGAATCTTGGGATGCAACGTCGGTGGCCTTCATATCACGCCAGTATGTCTTGACGCGAGGGCGAGCCATCCGCTCCCTCAATACGCCGACCGCTTTATTGCGTCGTCGCAGATACCGCACCAAGGCTGCTGCACTAAACCAAAATAACTCTTGATTTGGGGTCCTCCGGACACAAATGAAGTCATGACATGCTTAATGGCAGAAATGGATGGTCGATTCAGCTCGGCCCATTACGGTAATGGATCGGTCAGCGGAAGAAGGCGCTACGGACTATGGAATTGCGACCAATATAGCTCTTCCATACATGCCTTCTGGTCTCGGAGGTGCTCGATCGGCGTCCCGGCTTTCGCCGCTAAGTCCATATAAGCATCCTCCGAACTCCACAATTTGTCCAATTGAGCATACTTTGGATCCATTATATTTCCTCCACGGTGAAGCGGTTTCCGGCCCATAATTGCCCGGCACTGACTCAGCTCCTCCTTGGCAGCTCTCAAAGCGAGCGGGCATCCTTGGATTAATGGCGGCCTTTTTGAACCCTCTTTCTCCGCTTGATGTTCTTCTTCAAGAACCTGCGCGCGATCAGCGAGATTCTTCAACTTTACGGCCATATCAGCCATTTCCTCTTTGCCCGACGGTGAGCAGCCCGTTCGACTTTAGCTCTTGGCCGCCCTATGGCGCATCGCTCTATCTGGCTTCTAACTCTTTCGCTCAAAGCGAGTTCCGCTGCAGCTCTTCCATAGCATGCTTCCATCGCATTAAGCATACAAATAGTAAGACATGGGCGTCAAGCTCCCTTACCAGGTGTCAGCGTAGAAGTCATACCTTGTGACTGGTCAAACCGTTTATTGACCGGTAGCGATGTCGCGTCCGCCTCGTCAAGTTGCCGCTTTAGTTGGCATATTCATCGATCCGGCTGGCCACGGACGCCCGCCACCTGTTTAGGAAGCGGCGATATGTTATACTTGAGATTTTGATCCTCGACACGCTATCAATTTTGACAACGTACCGAGTCTCAGGGGCTACTATCTATCTGGGCGCATTCTATATGCATAGCGCGTCGGAAGGTACATCATTTTCGGCGTACCTCGAACCCGTCGATAAGCTTGACGGCTTCATGCAATCCGCTCTCCGCGGATGCAATTCTTTCAATCACCGTACCCATTGAAACACGGTGATCTTACGAATAACCTTCTGCCCGGCAGATCCTTCACTCCTCCGACGCGCGCCAGCCTGGTGCGGACCCTCCGGCCCGCGGACTTCGGTGAACCCTCGCGATGACACCTCGGGGTCGTCCGCCTCGCGCGGTATGACGGCAGGTGGAAGCGTTCGCTCTCCATCATCTCGGAAGAAGATCCCCGAGAGCGAGCTCTGTTGAAGAAGGGGCTGAGGTCCGAACTACTGAGGTACAATTTCGGTTATCTTCATAAAAATAAATGCAGGGATATTCCTTATTTACAAGACCCCTTCTTTTTTACTTACGGCTCATTGGAGGCTGATCCCCTTGGGAAAATCGTGCGGGTAGGTTACTTGGCCTTGGACTTCCCCAGAAGATTCCTTTCCCCTCTTTGAGGCCTTGACCTCCGGATCTTGAGCCGGTCCTCTTCTCTCCTCGGAGGCGGGCTTTAATCCTCCTTCCTTAATAGCCTCCTTATTGGAGGCGATTAGCTTCTCCGCTCCCTCCTTCGCCTTCTTCAAAAGGCGCGGCCTTCAACATCTTAGTTAGCATGGGATCCAGGCGTGGTCTTTGGGAGGAGCCGGACACCTTATCAACTTTGCCTTGGCTATCCCTCCTGTTCAGAAGCGGCTCCTTTAAAGGGCATGTATATATAATAAATGAATGAACAGCTTGTCGGTTCTGGGACTACTTACTTGAGTGTCACAGGTGATTGCAGCTTAGTCATGCGTCCTCGGTCGAGTCGGACACTTCTCTAGTGATCAGAAGAACAGTTTATACATCTCCACAGGCGTTGTGCCCATAAAATTTTGGAAGCTTGTGGTCCCTCGGATTAAACTTCCTAAGCGAAGGGCGGCGTTCAGGAGCTGAAAGTGCGGATCAGCATAACTTCATGCTTTGCGCAGCTAGATTGATCTCTCTTTCTTGGAGGTCTGAATCTGACCCTGCAGACAAAGGCGTCCTTGGGCCCAGCCCCGATCGAGCCCTTGTTGACCCATGGCGGGACGCTGCATGGTGGACCTGGCGGAAGGCGGGAGTGCCGCCCATTTGGTGCCCAGGAGGCGGTGATATAAAACCACTCCCATTGCCACAAACCAAGCTCCTCTTAGGGAAAGAGCCCTCAGACCCGCGGAGGCGTCATCACATTTGCTTATGACCGCCCCTCCACTTTCTGCTTGTTGCCCCCGATCTTCTTTGGCTCCACCTTGAAGGTCTTTAGCCACAATCAAAGTGGGGTAATAATATGGAGGAAAGCCTCACATACGACAATGAATAGCCGAGATATGGAGGATGGACTCAGATTCAAGTCATGGAAATCAGGCCATAATAAAACATAGGCCCCGCACAAAGGGATCGTCGGGAAGCCCTAAACCCGAAGGAAGTGAGAACACGAACACCACATTCTCGCCGGGCTCGGGGAGTGGGAATGACCTGCCACAGGAGCAGGTAGCCTATCGAGATCTCGCCGGTTAGATACTGGCGTCTATGCTTCGCACATCTTCTTCTGTGAGAGGAGAAGACATCCATTGGCCCGTCTTTGGTCGGAGCGGACATCGTCGAAGGTCAAGGCGCCTAAATCTGAAGCTTTGGGTGTTGGAACTCGGCGCCATAAGCGAACTTCGATGGAGGTGTAAAAAGAAGAGGGCCTTGGTCTCATTATAAAGAGGTTGAATACCAAGAGCCCACCCGTGGTGGATTAGGACTCGCCTTTGATAGAGGCGTGCCCAGCGAGCAGGTTGGGTTACCCGTCCGTATTGATGGGAATCCCGGAATAAGGGGCACGATCTATGCTTTGATAAGGCGTGCCAGAAGCCGCCTCGCTAAACCGCGCTGAGTTGGAACGTTAAAAAGCGATTCATATAAAGGCCTGGCCGTGGTGTGATGTCCGCCCAGCGGAATATGTCGAGCAGATCTGTGCAGAAATTATTCTCTCTACGGTGTTATGTGGAACTTGTTTTGGAGGCGGGACACTATCTTGGTGTTCAAAACCTTCTATGAAGTATTGGAGGAGGACCATACAATACCAAAAGACAATATCGCGCCGGACTAAATCGTCATTGAAGCCTGGTTCGGGGCTGAGGAGTCTGGACTAGGGGTGTCGGATAGCGAACTATCATCGGCGGACTCCAAGACTATGAAGATACAAGATTGAAGACTTACGTCCGTGTCGGATGGGACTTTCCTTGGCGTGGAAGGCAAGCTTGGTGATAGAGATATGTAGATCTCCTACCATTGTAACCGACTACTGTGTAACCCTAACCTATCCGGTGTCTATATAAACGGAGGTTTTAGTCCGTGGGGCGAACAACAATCATACCATAGGCTAGCTTCTAGGGTTTATCCTCCTTGATCTAAGTGGTAGATCCACTCTTGTACTACCCATATCATCAATATTAATCAAGCAGGAGTAAATTGTTACCTCCATCAAGAGGGCGGCGAACCTGGGTAAAAACTGTCGTCCCTTGT
>JAHIAM010020169.1:0-17524 GCA_021605205.1 Aegilops longissima
GCTTGGTCAGCGGGTGCGCAACATTCAGATCCGTATGTATCTTGCATATCTCTATGTCTCCCACTGGACCAAATCCGGATGGAGTTGAGGCGTCTTTTGATGTGCTTGGTTCTCTTGTGAAATCTGGATTCCTTTGCCAAGGCAATTGCACCAATATTGTCACAAAAGATTTTCATTGGACCCGATACACTAGGTACAACACCTAGATGGGTTATGAACTCCTTCATCCAGACTCCTTCATTAGCTGCTTCGAAGCAGCTATGTACTCAACTTCACATGTAGATCCATAGCGGCGCTTTGTTTGGAACTGCACCAGCAGGCAGCTCCACCGTTTAATGTAAATCACGTATCGGTTTGCGATTTAGAATCGTCCGGATCGGTGTCAAAACTTACATCGGCGTAACCGTTCTGACGAGCTCTTTGTCACCGCCATAAATGAGAAACATATCCTAGTTCTTCTCAAGTACTTAAGGATGTTCTTGACCGCTGTCGATGATCCTCTGGATTACTTTGGTACTGCACGCTAAACTTACAGCAAAGGCACACATCAGGTCAGTACCAGCATTGCATACATGATAGAGCCTATGGCTGAAGCATAGGGAACATCTTTCATTTTCTCTCTATCTTCTGCGGTGGTGGGCAT
The DNA here is from genome assembly GCA_021605205.1 of Aegilops longissima. Lineage (NCBI taxonomy): Eukaryota > Viridiplantae > Streptophyta > Magnoliopsida > Poales > Poaceae > Aegilops > Aegilops longissima. The sequence continues at coordinate 644 of JAHIAM010020169.1, forward strand.
TGAGTCTTACTCAACTTCACCTTGTAATACCCAGCAAGAACCCTTTCTTTGCAGATCCATTTGAACCTTTTCAAAACTTTATCAAGGTATGTGCTTTGAAAGTCCTATTAAGCGTCTTGATCTATCTCTATAGATCTTAATGCCCAATATAAGCAGCTTCACGAGGTCTTTCATCGAAAAACTTTATTCAAGTATCCTTTATGCTATCCGAAATTCTATATCATTTCCGATCAATAATATGTCATCCACATATAATATCGGAAATGCTACTGAGCTCCACTCACTTTCTTGTAAATACGAGGCTTCTCCAAAAGTGCATATAAACCCAAATACTTTGATCACACTATCAAGCGTTTATTCCAACTCAGAGAGGCTTGCACAGTCCATAAATGGATCATTTGGAGCTTGCACACTTTGTTAGCTCCTTTGGATCGACAAAACCTTCCGGTTGCATCATATACAACTCTTCTTCCAGAAATCCATTCAGGAATGCGGTTTAACATCCATTTGCCAAATTTCATAATCATAAAATCGGCAATTGCTAACATGATTGAGACGGACTTAAGCATCGCTTCTGGTGAGAAAGGTCTCATCGTAGTCAATCCCTTGAACTTATGAAAACCTTTTGCAACAAGTCGAGCTTTATAAACTGATAACATTACCATCAGCGTCGGTCTTCTTCTTGAAGATCCATTTATTCTCAATTGCTTGCGATCATCGGGCAAGTCAACAAAGTCCACACTTTGTTCTCATACATGGATCCCATCTCAGATTTCATGGCCTCAAGCCATTTTGTGGAATCTGGGCTCACCATCGCTTCTTCATAGTTATCGTAGGTTCATCATGTTCGGTAACATGACTTCCAAAACAGGATTACCGTACCACTCTACAGTGCGGATCTTGCTCTGGTTGATCTCTGAAGTTCTGCCCAGAAACTTGATCTGAAGTTTCATGATCATCATCATTAGCTTCCTCCTATTTGGTGTAGGTGTCACGAAACTGTTTTTCGTGATGTACTACTTCTCAATAAGGGAGTAGATACGATTATCTCATCAAGTTCTACTTTCCTCCCACTCACTTCTTTCGAGAGAAACTCCTTCTCTAGAAAGTTTCGGAATTGCAACAAAATCTTGCCTTGATTACGTGATAGAAGGTGTACCCAACTGTCTCCTTTGGGTATCCTATGAAGACACATTTCTCCGATTTGGGTTCGAGCTTATCAGGTTGAAGCTTTTTCACATAAGCATCGCAGCCCCAAACTTTCAAAAAGCGACAACTTTGGTTTCTTGCCAAACCACAGTTCATAAAGGCGTCGTTTCAGCAGTTTAGATGGTGCCTATATAAAGTGAATGTAGCCGTCTCTAAAGCATAACCCCAAAGCGATAGCGGTAAATCAGTAAGAGACATCATAGATGGCACCATATCCAATAAAATACGATTACGACGTTCGGACACACCATTACGTTGTGGTGTTCCGGTGGCGTAAGTTCTTGAAACTATTCGCATTGTTTCAAATGTAAGCCAAACTTCGTAACTCAAATATTCTCCTCCACGATCAGATCGTAGAAACTTTATTTTCTTGTTACGATGATTTTCCACTTCACTCTGAAATTCTTTGAACTTTTCAAATGTTTCAGACTTGTGTTTCATTAAGTAGATATACCCATATCTGCTCAAATCATCTGTGAAGGTGAGAAAATAACGATATCCATACGAGCCTCAACATTTATTGGACCACATACATCGGTATGTATGATTTCCAATAAATCTGTTGCTCTCTCCATAGTTCGGAGAAGCGGTGTTTTAGTCATCTTGCCCATAAGGCACGGTTACTTAAGTGCCAAGTGATTCATAATCAAGTGACTCCAAAAGTCCATCAGCATGGAGTTTCTTCATGCGTTTTACACCGATATGACCTAAGCGGCATTGCCACAAATAAGTTGCACCATCATTATCAACTCTGCATCTTTTGGTTTCAACATTATGAATATGTATCACTACTATCAAGATTGAGTAAAACAAACCATTCTTCAATGGTGCATGACCATAAAAGATATTATTCATATAAATAGAACAACCATTATTCTCTGATTTAAATGAATAACCGTCTGCATCAAACAAGATCCAGATATAATGTTCATGCTCAGCGATGGTACTAAATAACAATTATTTAGGTCTAATACTAATCCGAAGGTAGATGTAGAGGTAGCGTGCCATTGCGATCACATCGACTTTGGAACCATTCCCAGCGCATCGTCACCTCGTCCTTAGCCAATCTTAGCAATCAGTAGCCCTGTTTGAGTTGCAAATATTATAGCAGAACGAGTATCAAATACCAGGTGCTCTGCGAGTATTAGTAAGGTACACATCAATAACAAGTATATCACATATACCTTTGTTAACCTTGCCATCCTTCTTATCCGCCAAATACTTGGGGCAGTTCGCTTCGATGACCAGCCTGCTTGCAATAGAAGCACTCAGTTTCAGGCTTAGGACCAGACTTGGGTTTCTTCTCTTGATCAGCAACTTGCTTGCTGCTCTTTTGAAGTTTCCTTTTCTTTCCTTTGCCCTTTTCTTGAAACTAGTGGTTTTGTTAACCATCAACACTTGATGCTCCTTTTGATTTCTACCTCCATGACTTTCACGCATCGCGAAGAGCTCGAGCATAGTTTTGGTCATCCCTTGCATATTATAGTTCATCACGAAGCTCTTGTAGCTTGGTGGCGTGATTGGAGAATTCTGTCAATGGCGCAATCATCCGGAAGATTAACTCCCGGTTGAATCAAGTGATTGTTATATCCGGACATTACGAGTATATGCTCCTTGTGAACCATTCTCCTCCATCTTACAGCTATAGAACTTATTGGAACTTCATATCTCTCAATCCGGGCATTACGCTTGGAATATTAACTTCAACTCTGGAACATCTCATATGCTCCATGGTGTTCAAAAGCAACGTTGAAGTCGGTTCTAAGCCGTAAAGCATGGCTGCTTGAACTATAGAGTAGTCATCACTTTGCTTTGCGGACGTTCACAACCACAGGCGCAGCCCTTACACCGGGCTGGCACCTACGGTGCTTCGGGGCGTAATTCTTACAATGCAGCAATAAGGATAATCCTCAAATTCTGGACCCAGTCCGTGTAATTACTACCATCATCTTTCAACTTTGCTTTCTCAAGGCAGCATTAAAATTCAACGGAACAACGGCACGAGCCATCTATCTACACATCATAGACAAGCAAGATACTATCAGGTACTAAGTTCATGATAAATTTAAGTTCAATTAATCATATTACTTAAGAACTCCCACTTAGAAAAATATCCTCCAATTCTCTAAGTGATTCGTGATCCATTTCAACTACACCATGACCGATCATCACGTGTGATGGAGTAGTTTCAATGGTGAACATCAATATATTGATCATATCTACTATATGATTCACGCTCGACCTTCGGTCTCCGTGTTCGAGGTCATATCTTATATGCATAGCTCGTCAAGTATAACCTGAGTATTCGCGTGTGCAACTGTTTTGCACCGTTGTATTTGAGCGTAGAGCCTATCACCCGATCATCACGTGGTGTCTCAACACGAAGAACTTTATAGCGGTGCATACTCGGGAGAACACTTCTTGATAATTTAGTAAGGGATCATCTTATAATGCTACCGTCAATCAAAGCAAAATAAGATGCATAAAGGATTAACATCACATGCAATCAATATAAGTGATATGATATGGCCATCATCATCTTGTGCTTGTGATCTCCATCTCAAAGCTTACCGTCATGATCACCATCGTCACCGGTAGCGACACCTTGATCTCCATCGTAGCATCGTTGTCGTCTAGCCAACTATTGCTTCTCGACTATCGCTACTCCTTAGTGATAAAGTAAAGCAATTACATGAGCGTTGCATCTCATACAATAAGCGACAACCATATGGCTCCTGCCGATTGCCGATAACTTCGGTTACAAAACATGATCATCTCATACAATAAAATATAGCATCACGTCTTGACCATATCACATCACAACATGCCCTGCAAAAACAAGTTAGGCGTCCTCTACTTTGTTGTTGCAAGTTTTACGTGGCTGCTACGGGCTGAGCAAGAACCGTTCTTACCTCGCATCAAAGCCACAGCGATACTTCGTCAAATAGACTCGTTTAACCTTCTCAAGGACGGGCGTATGCCTCGGTTCAACTAAAGTGAGAGAAGCAGACACCCGCGGTCACCTTTAAGCAGCGAGTGCTCACGGCGGTGAAACCAGTCTCGCGTAAGCGTCTGGCGTAATGTCGGTCGGGCGCTTCATCTCACAATACCGCTGAACAAAGTATGACATGCTGGTAGGTAGTATGACTTGTATACGCCCACAACTCACTTGTGTTCTACTCGTGCATATGACATCAACGCATAAAACCAGGCTCGGATGCCCTTGTTGGGGGCGTAGTAATTTCAAAAATTTTCCTCACGATCACGCCAAGACCATGGTGATGGCATAGCGAGAGGATAGAGTATCCGTCCACGTACCCTTGTAGACCCGGCGGGCGTTATAACAGCAGCGGTTGATGTAGTCGTACTTCTTCGATCAACCGATCAAGTACGAGCGTCGGCACCTCCGAGTTCTGCACTGCGTTCAGCTCGATGGCGTCCCTCGAACTCCGATCCAGCGAGTGTTGAGGAGAGTTTAAATCGACCTGACGGCGTGGTGGCGATGATGATGTTCCACGGCGGCGGGGCTTCGCCTAAGCTCCGCTACGGTATGATCGAGGTGTAATCTGGTGGAAGGGGCACCGCACTGCAGCTAGAGCGATCTAATCGATCAACTTGTGTGTCATGGGGTGCCCTTGCCCTGTATATAAAGGAGGGAAGGGAGGGCTGGCGGCCAGGAGAGGAGGCGCACGGGGTGTCCTACTCCTACTAGGGTAAGATTCCCCCAAATCCTAGTCAACTAGGGTTTGACCAAGGGAGAGGAGAGAGGCGCCACCTTCTCCTAATCCTAATAGGACTAGGGAAGGGGGAAGGCTGCGACCAGCTATAGGGCCCCTTTTCTCTTTCCCACTAAGGCCCATCAAGGCCCATTGACCCCCGGAAGTTCAGTAACCCCGGTACTCGATAAAATTCCCAATTTCACCGGAGTGATTCGGAATCAAACATAGGCTTCAATATATCAATCTTTATGTCTCGACCATTTGAGACTCCTCGTCATGTCCGTGATCTCATCGGGACTCGAACAACCTTGGTACATCAACATCATAAAAACTCATAATAGCATCGCCGAAGCGTTAAGCGTGCGGACCCTACGGGTTCGAGAACTATGTGAACATGGCCGAGACACCTCTCGGTCAATAACCAATAAGCGGGACCTGGATGCCCATATTGGTTCCTACATATTCTCTGAAGATCTTTATCGGTCAGACCGCATAACAACATCGTTATTCCCTTTGTCATCGATGCGTTACTTGCCGAGATTGATCGTCGGTATCCAATACCTAGTTCAATCTAGTTCTTGGCAAAATCTCTTTTCTCGTTCGTAATACATCATCTCATAACTAACTCATTAGTTACAATGCTTGCAAGGCTTTAGGTGATGAGCATTACCGAGAGGGCCAGAGATACCTCTCCGAGCAATCGGAGTGACAAATCCTAATCTCGAAATATACCAACCCAACATGTACCTTGGAACACATAATGTACCTTTATAATCACCCGATTCACGTTGTGACGTTTGGTAGCACCAAAAGTGTTCCTCGGGCAAGCAGGAGTTGCATAATCTCATAGTCATAGGAACATGTATAAGTCATGAAGAAAAGCACTAGCAACAAACTATACGATCAGGTGCTATGCTAATGGAATGGGTCATGTCAATCAGATCATTCAACCAATGATGTGATCCCATTAATCAAATAACAACTCCTTGTTCATGGTTAGGAAACATAACCATCTTTGATCAACGAGCTAGTCAAGTAGAGGCATACTAGTGACACTCTGTAGGTTTATGTATTCACACATGTATTATGTTTCCGGTTAATACAATTCTAGCATGAATAATAAACTTTTATCATGATATAAGGAAATAAATAATAACATTTATTATTGCCTCTAGGGCATATTTCCTTCAAGATCACCGCCACTATGCAGCGTTCCTCTTTTTGGTCCTCGGAAGTTCTGCCTGATTAGATAGGCTAGGAATGGTTACATCCCGCAGGCAATGACTGCCATTATTATGTGGGCTGAAGATGTTGCGCCGTTAGCGAGCCTCGGTTGTGTCGAGAATGTTGATGTGTCGGGCGGTGCGGTTGGGTCCGGGCTGTTATTTTGGAATCCTTCCCATGTACGGATGGCTTGAACAGCCTCTCTAAGAAGATATTGGGGGGAGGCATCGCTTTAGCCAATGCGTGCTAAGATATACGCTGCTGATTGTTTTCGAGCTATATGGTGAAATTGAGCCCTTGAACCGAGCTGACATTTTTAGGGCGGCGTTGCGATAAGCTGCCATTTTGGATCCTTGGCATCAAAGTCTCCATTTATTTGGGATATCACGAGTTGAATCCTGCGCACCTCTAGGCGTTGAATGCCCATGGAGACTGCCATCCAGGAGACCATGTAGAAGGGCCTCGTATTGGCTGCGTTGTTGGAGTCCATATACATTATCTGATGCGTATTAGGCTGTATCTCTGTTGGGAGCGTCGAAGCGACGCCAGCCCCAGACCGGCCAACATTTTGGGCCGTCGAAGTGCATGATCCTGTTGGAATATGTGCCGTACTCTTTAGGGAGTTAACTTGATCCATCGGTGATGAAGTCGGCCAAAACTTGCGACTTAATAGCTGTGGTGGCTTATAGGTTATGTCGAGCGGGAGGAGCTCAATGGCCCATTTGGCAATCCGGCCCGTCGCGTCGCGGTTGTTCATAATGTCGTTAAGAGGTACCGGAGGCTCTTGTTATCGAACACTCTTGAAAATAGTGTCGCAGCTTCGGGATGCCATAAACACCGCGTCGCTATCTTTTGATAATCACGGATACCATGACTTGCATGGAGTGAGGGCAGTGGACACGTAGTAAACTGGTTTTGAAGGGGAACTTGTGTCGTCCGTTTCTCGTTCGACAACGAGCACCACGCTTACAACTTGATGAGTTTCCGTGATGTATAATAGCATTGGTTACGCCCATGTTAAGCGCGGCGGGACGGGTTTGTTGCCAATATGGCTTTTATTTCTTCTAGTCCGGCCGTGGCATCAAATCCCTCGAAGTGTTGATCTTGGCGGAGGAGGCGATAAAGGGTAATGCCTTTTCTCCCCAGCGGGAGATAAAGCGGCTTAAACCGCCATGCATCGATCATTTTTGTATTTGTTTGAGGTCCTTTGGGATATCCAATTGTGTGAGCTTCGGATCTTGGCTGGGTTTGCTTCAATTCCTCTACGGATACAATGAAGCCCAAGAGCTTTCGGCTGATGCATAAAAATGCATTTTCGGGTTAAGCTTAATGTCATATGTTGGAGGTTATCGAATGTGAGCCTCAAGTCGTCTACTAGAGTTTGACATGCTTGGTTTTGTGACCACATCATCTCGTATGCCTCCTTTGTTTTGTCGACCTGGTTTGCGGACATATACGAATCATGCACTAATATATTTGCACGGTGTTTTTGAGCGAAGGGCATTGTATTGAAGAGAATGGGTGCGTATGGGGTGATGAATGCCGTTGCGGCTTAGTCGAACTCTGCCATCTTAATTTGATGGTGGCGGGTATCGTCGAGAAACACAATGAATCGTGTCCTGCGGTAGCGTCGATAATTTGATCGATCGGGGGAGGAAAGGATCCTTTGGGCAAGCCTTGTTGAGGTCCTTGAAATCGGCGCATAGGCGCCCGAGATTTGTCCTTCTTTGGTACCATCACCGGGTTTGCTAGCCGGTCCGGATGTTTTATATCTCGATGAATCCGGCCTCCAATAGTTTGGCTAGCTCCTCTCCCATGGCTTGTCTCTTAGGTTGGGGAAAGCGAAGAGCACCTTGGCGGCTTGAATCCTTTTAGGATGTTTAGGCTGTGCTTTCGGCCAGCGGCGTGGGATTCTGGCATGTCTGAAGGGTGCGGGCAAAATATCCCAATTTTAGCGTAGGAATTCTCGTGTCTGGCGTCTACATCAGGGTTTAATTGCACCCGATGGAGCCGTTTTGTAAGGTCCATTGGATGGACTTGGAATTTGACTATTTAAATGCGCGGTTTAAAGGAGGTGGACTTGGATCTTTGCTCGAGTATCCGTCGTCCACATTCACCGTGGGCCTGGCGCGATCAGTTCCTCGGCCGCTAGGGCCCGGATAGTGCCTCAAGGGCTGGTCTTGGCTGTCTTATTTTTGGTAGCGGAGTGCTATGTTGGTCACTAGCAAAGTGATGATTCCGTTGGGCCGGGCATTTGAGCTTCATGTACCCGTAATGGGGTATAGCTTGAAAAATTGTGAATGCCTCTCGCCGTAATAGGCGTGGTATCCGCTGCTGAGCAGGGCCACTTGGGCGTGACCTCCTCGGACCTGTAATTATCCGGCATGCGAACACCACATCGGTGTGATTTTTCTGTCTGACTGCAGCTTGCATTGGGGATTATTCCTCTAAAGGTTGTGCTGCTTAAGCTCAATCTTGGCTCTAGTCTATTTCCATTTTTGAAGGGTTTCCTCGTAAATGAGGTTCAATCTGCCGCCACCGTCCATGAGTACCTTGGTAAGCGGCGTCCTTTGTTGGAATGAGGACCAATCTGGTGGTGCTCGGGCTGTTCAGAATTTAGGTTCATCACTAGCATTAAAGGTAATAGCCTTGTCACTCCATGGGTTTATCGTTGCTACTTGGTAGACTTGACAAGGCTGCGGGTGTTCGTTTCGCATACTATTTGCTGCGAAAGTCTCAAAAACTGTTAATACCGTCTTGGTATCCACTGGGCTGGTGCTCTGTGGATTACGGGGTTAGAAGCTCTTAGCCACTTTTGGCCACTTGCTGGAGTATCAACATGCTCTAAGGCTATGAGTTGGTGTGGCGCCCTCGTACTATAATTTTACGAGGTCCATTGAGCCATCCCTCGATGCAGTTCCATGCCTGTAGGGGGTTTTTGTTTTTGGTGTTTAACCGGGTGGTATCGATAATGCAACCTTTTATTTGGACTGGGTTTGTATTGAGGGCGGATTGTCCCAAAATCTTACTTGGTTTTCCAGGCGCTTTCCATTGCACAGTACTTTACGTACTATGGGCGTAAGTCAATAAGCGTGTAATTTCATGGCGACCTATGGCGTTGAGATTCCCTTGTCGATTGCAATTATTGCAGGAGAATGAAATTGCGTCTTCCTCATGGCGATCCTTTATCCTGTTCATAACGGGTGGAATCTGGCCCGATAATGATGTCTTGTTTCCTTGGGCTCTTGCCTAATTTTGGATAGATCGCATATGTTGGGTGGGTGGGTGGAATTAAATCGAAACTTCACCCAATATGAGGCTCAAGGGCCAAGGAGTTTCGAACTTCGGATGTTTGGATTCTTGGATGTTGTCCAATGAATCTAGCCGTTACTGACTCTAAGTTCAGGTCTTGAGTGGCGTCCTCCCCTCATGGGTATCCGGCTTGGAGGATGGGAATCGAACATAGCTAGTCCTTAAGATAGATGAAGGGTTGCCACATTGTTCCTCCACCACAGCAGCGTGATGGGTGACCTTGGGAGAGTTTATCTCTCTCGAGATCGGGTTTAGGCCCAATCTGATGCGTGATCATGGCGACTCCCGAGGTGGCGATGCGATCTAGGAGCTCGATTAAGGAAGAGAGGTCGTCGAGATCTAACTGCTCGGCGAGTTCGAGTTAGCGTGAGATTGCTTTTGATGACGAGAAGTCATAAATCGGCGGCTGACGGCGAACATGCGGTCATAAGAAAACCGCCTAGCGGAGAGTTTGGCCGATAGCCAAAGCTCCTTTAACAACGATGCCGTCTTTAAAGGCGGGATGAGGCATCCTTCTGATGGCGGCGACGGAGGAACTCTCGTTGAAAGCACCAATGTCGGTGTCAAAACCGGCGGATCTCGGGTAGGGGTCCCGAACTGTTACGTCTAGGCGGATGGTAACGAGGAGACAAGAACACGATGTTTTACCCAGGTTGGGCCCTCTCAATGGAGGTAAAACCCTACTCCTGCTTGGTTAATATTGATGATATGGGTAGTACAAGAGTAGATCTACCACGAGATCGGAGAGGCTAAACCCTAGAAGCTAGCCTATGGTATGATTGTTGTTAGTCCTATGGACTAAAACCCTCCGGTTTATATTGACACGGAAAGGGCTAGGGTTACACAGTCGGTTACAATGGGAAGAGATCTAAATATCCGTATCGCCAAGCTTGCCTTCCACGCCAAGGAAAGTCCCATCCGGACACGGGACGAAGTCTTCAATCTTGTATCTTCATAGTCCAGGATTCCGGCCAAAGGTTATAGTCCGGCCATCTGGACACCCCCTAATCCAGGACTCCCTCAGTTGGCCTTGTCGTCGTCGTCCTGTTGGATCTTCTCAGTCGGCGCTACATCCGCACGAATGGCAAACGTCAGTCTATAAACCAATCGGACAAGACTCGAAGGACAAATCACTCGGTGGATCAATACCTTTGGAGGTGGCGGTGTCCACGGCGTCGCCCTCTGTTTGGCCTTTCTTGGAGGCATTCGGATCCAAGGAGGTCGTCGATGTCTTGTTGCTGCAAATTGCAAAGTCACTCGTCTATCAACCGAGACAAAATTACGCAAAGAGGAAGTTCAGTCTCCGGCACTTACGTCGAAGCCATCGGCACCACCATCTTGATCTTTGGCATGGAAGCCTTGCGAGGCTTGGTGGAAATGTGCTTCGTGTTGGGGGCTGGAACCCGGGAAGTCGACTTCGGGTCATCACTCAGTGCCCGGGCACCGCCCGCTCGAGCACTCGGATCATTCTGCGCCTTGGTGCGGCGCTCCTTGGGGACGGTCTCAGACCAGGAGGACTCAACCTCGTCGTCGTCCTTGGTGTCGCTCTCCTCCTCCTCCTCCTCCTTATAGCTCTCCTCGGAGCGATGGCGCTTCGTGTCACTCATCACGTCTTCTGGCGATTGGTCGACCACTGGTACATGGGAGACCAGCTGCTGGAAACTCTGAGAAGAAGGAAAAAAGATAACAACTCCAAGATGCACAAAAAGAAATTTTGGGTCAGTCTGACTGATTAAACATGGAGTTACCTCAATCGGTAGGTGTCCATCCATATTGGGAACTCTCCTAGCCCCAGCAGTTATCACAGACCGAGGTTATTGCGTTGATCTTGCCGCCACGGCTTTCATATTCAGCTCCTCGGATGCACAGGTGGGATCACTCGGACCTAGTACAACCACGCCGGGTGCGACCTGCTTTGCAGCGGCTGGATCCGCTGATTGAGAAATGTCTCCAGCAGGTCCATCCCATTGACCCCGGCATTCAGGACTCCAACTAGGGCGTCAGACATGATCCCTACATCGACCTTCTCCTCCTTGGTCACCTCAAGAGACGGAGGTGCAGCGACTCTCGCTCCCGAGTACGGGGGGGAGTCCATTCGGAGATCCCGCACGCGGGATTTCCTTTGCAGTAGAACCTGAAGGAAATATGCCCTATATGCAATAATAAAGTTATTATTTATTTCCTTATTCATGATAAATGTTTATTATTCATGCTAGAATTTTATTAACCGGAAACATAATACATGTGTGAATACATAGACAAACATAGTGTCACTAGTATGCCTCTACTTGACTAGCTCGTTAATCAAAGATGGTTAAGTTTCCTAACCATAGACATGAGTTATCATTTGATTAACGGGATCACATCATTAGGAGAATGATTTGATTGACTTGACCCATTCTGTTAGCTTAGCACTTGATGGTTTAGTATGTTGCTATTGCGTTCTTCATGACTTATACATGTTCCTACAACTATGAGATTATGGAACTCCGTTTACGGAGGAACACTTTGTGTGCTACCAAGCGTCTGGCATAATGGGTGATTATAAAGGGCTCTCTGGTGTCTCCAAAGGTACATGTTGTGTTGGCGTATTCGAGATTAGGATTTGTCCTCCGGTTGTGGGAGGTATCTCTAGACCCTCTCGGTAATGCACATCACTATAAGCCTTGCAAGCAATGTAGCTAATGAGTTAATTCTGAAATGATGCATTATGTAGTAGTAAAGAGACTTGCCGATAGCGAGATTGAACTAGGTATTGAGATACCGCGATCAAATCTCGGGCAAGTAACATACCGATGACAAAGGAACAACGTATCTTTGTTATGCGGTTTGACCGATAAAGATCTTCGTAGAATATGTAGGAGCCAATATGAGCATCCAGGTTCCGCTATTGGTTATTGATCCGGAATGGTTCTCGGTCATGTCTACATAGTTCTCGAACCGTAGGCTCCATGCGCAAGGTTTGATGGCGGTTGTATTATGAGTTTATGAGTTTTGATGTACGAAGTTTGTTGGTCTCATATGTGATTACGGACATGACGAGTCTCAAAATAGTCGAGACATGAAGATTGATATATTGGATGACTATATTCGGACACGAAGTGTTCGGAGAAGTTTGGATAAAGCCGGAATCTTGGGAGGTTATCGGAACCCGGAGAACTAATGGGCCTTGATGGGCCTTAGTGGAAGAGAGAGGGTGGCAGGGGCAGGCAGCGCGCCCCTCCCCTCTGGTCGAATTGGACTAGGAGAGGGGGCCCTTTCCTTCTCCCTCTGCCTCTCCTTCCTTCCCCTCTCTCCTTTGGGTGGAAACCTACTAGGACTTGGAGTCAAGTAGGATTACCCTCTTAGAGGCGCTCCATGGAGGCCGCTTGACTTCCTTGCTCCTTTATATCTGAGGGACAGGGGCACCCCAAGACACAACAATTGATCCTTGAGATCTCTTAGCCGTGTGTGGTGCCCCCTCCACCATAGTCCTCGATAATATTGTAGCGGTGCTTAGGCGAAGCCCTGCTGACGATAAAACATCAAGATCGTCCTGCACGCCCGTCGTCTGACAAAACTCTTCCCGACATTCGCTGGATCGGTCCGGGAATCGTCATCGAGCTGAGCGTGTGCTAGAACTCGGAGGTGCCGTAGTTTGGTGCTTGATCGGTCGGGCCGTGAAGGCGTCGACTACATCAACAGCGTTGTTATAGCGCTTCGCTTCGGTCTATGAGGGTACATGGACAACCTCTCCCCTCTCGTTGCTATGTATCACCATGATCTTGCGTGTCGTAGGATTTTTTGAAATTACTCGTTCCTCAGCGATGGCATCGAGCCAGGTTTTAGGCGTAGATGTTATATGCGAGTAGGACACAAGTGAGTTGTGGGCGATATAAGTCATACTTCTTACCAGCATGTCATACTTTGGTTCGGTATTGTGAGATGAAGCGGCCGGACCGACATTAGCGACAATATGCTTACGCAAAGACTGGTTTCAGCTGTTACAAGCTTTTCGTTGCTTAAAGGTGACGGCGGGTGTCATCTCTCTCACTTTAGTTGAACGAGTGTGGCTCGCTTTGGTCCTGCGAAGGTTAAAACAGCACCAACTTGACAAACTATCGTTGTGGTTTTGATGCGTAGGTAAGAAGGGTTCTTGCTAAGCCCGTAGCAGCCACGTAAAACTAGCAACAATAAAGTAGAGGACCTCTAACTTGTTTTTGCAGGGCATGTTGTGATGTGATATGGTCAAGACGTGATGAGATATAATTTGTTGTATGAGATGATCATGTTTTGTTGAAGTTATCGGCAACTGGCAGAAGCCTTATGGTTGTCTCTTTATTGCATAAGATGCAAGCGCCAAATAATATCTTTACTTTATCACTATGCGATAGCAATAGTTGCAAGAGCAATAGTTGGCAAGACAACCATGTGACGACACATTGATATAGATCAAGATGATGGAGATCATGGTGTCGTGCGGTGACGATAGAATCATGACATACTTTGGAGATGGAATCAAAGGCGCAAGATGATCATGGCCATATCATATCACATATTTTGATTGCATATGATGTTTATCTTTTATGCATCTTATTTTGCTTAGTTTGATGGTAGCTTTATAAGATGATCTCTCACTAAATTTCAAGGTATAAGTGTTCTCCTGGTATGCCTTTATTGCGAAAGTTCTTCGTCTTTGAGACACCGCGTGATGATGGGTGTGATAGGCTCTCGTTCAAATACAGCGGGTGCAAAACAGTTGCACCGCAGAATACTCGAGTTAAACTTGGCGAGCCTAGCATATCAGATATGGCCTCGGAACACGAGACCGAAAGGTCAAGCGTGAATCATATACTAGATATGATCAACATAGTGATGTTCACCATTGAAACTACTCCATCTCCGTGATGATGGGACATGGTTTAGTTGATTTGGATCACGTGATCCTTAGATGACTAGAGATGTCGTCTAAGTGGGAGTTCTTTAGTAATATGATTAACTGAACTTAAATTTATCATGAACTTAGTCTGGTAGTATTTTGCAAATTATGTTGTAGATCAATAGCTCGCGTTGTAGATTTCATATGTTTATTTTGATATGTTCCTAGAGAAAACTGTGTTGAAAGATGTTAGTAGCAATAATGCGGATTAGATCCGTGATCTAAGGTTTATCCTCATTGCTGCACAGAAGAATTATGTCCTTGATGCGCCGCTAGGTGACGGACCTATTGCAGGAGCGAATCACGGGCGTTATGAGCGTTTGACTAGCTCAATATGATGACTACTTGATAGTTTAGTGCACCATGTATGGCTTAGAATCGGGACATCAAAGGCGTTTTGGGCGTCATGGACCATATGAAGATGTTCAGGAGTTGAAGTTAATATTTCAAGAAAATACCGAGTTGAGAGATATGAAGTCTCAACAAGTTCTATAGCTAAAAGATGGAGGAGAATCGCTCAACTAGTGAGCATGTGCTCATATTATGCAGGTACTACAATCGCTTGAATCAAGTGGGAGTTAATCTTCCGGAGTAAGATAGTGATTGACGAGTTCTCTAGTCACCATCACCAAGTTACTAGAACTTCGTGATAAACTATAGAATGCAAGGGATGGCGAAAGCGATTCGAGCTCTTACGTGATGTTGAAATCAGCGAAGGTAGAAATCAAGAAAAGAGCATCAAGTGTTGATGATTGACAAGACCACTAGTTTCAAGAAAGAGAAGAGGAAGGAAATTCAAGTAGAATGGTAAGCAAGTTGTCACTCCGTGAAGAAGCCCAAAGCTAGACCAAAGCCTAAAACTGAGTGCTTCTACTACAAAGGAAATGGTCCTTTGGAAGTGGAAATGCCCTGAATATTTGGTAGATAAGAAGGATGGCAAAGTGGACAAGGGTATATTTGATATACAGGTTATTGATGTGTACCTTACTAGTATTTATAGTAGGCCTGAGTATTTGATACTTGTTAGGTTGTTAAGATTAGTAACTCGAAGCAGGGATTCTGAGAATAAACAAAGACTAGTTGAAGAGGAAGTGACGATGAGTGTTGGAAGTAGTTCCAAGATAGATATGATCATCATCACACACTCCCTATACTTTCGGGATTAGTGTTAAACCTAAATAAATGTTATTTGGCGTTTGCGTTGAGCATGCATATGATTTGATCATGTTTATTGCAGTATGGTTATTCATTTAAAGTCAGAGACTAATTGTTGTTCTGTTTACATGAATAAAACCTTCAATGGTCATACACCAAATGAAAATAGTTTGTTGGATCTCGATCGTAGTGATACACATATTCATAATATTGATGCCAAAAGATGCAAAGTTAATAATGATAGTGCAACTTATTTGTGGCTTTTACGCCGTTTAGAGTCATATCGATTGTAAAGCGCATGAAGAAACTCCATAAAGTTGGATTTTCGGAATCACTTGGTTATGAATCATTTGATGCTTGCGAATCATGCCTTTTGGGCAAGATGACTAAAACTCTGTTCTCCGGAACAATGGAACGAGCTACTAACTTATTGGAAATAATACATACCGATGTATGCGATCCGATGAGTGTTAAGGCTCGCGGCGTGTATCATTATTTTCTAACCTTCACAAATGATTTGAGCAGATATGGGTATATCTACTTGATGAAACATAAGTCTGAAACATTTGAAAAGTTCAAAGAATTTCAGAGTGAAGTGGAAAATCATCGTAACAAGAAAAATAAAGTTTCTACGATCTGATCGTGGAGGCGAATATTTGAGTTCTGACTTGGTCTTCATTTGAAACAATGTGAAATAGTTTACGCAACTCCATACCTGGAACACCACAATGTAATGGTGTGTCGAGCGTCAATGTCGTACTTTACTAGATACGGTGCGATCTATGATGTCTCTTATCGATTTACCACTATCATTTTGGGGTTATGCATTAGAGACAGCTGCATTCATGTTTAATAGGGCACGATCTAAATCCGTTGAGACGACACCGTATGAACTATGTTCTAGCAGTAAACCTAAGTTGTCGTTTCTTAAAGTTTGGAGTTGCGATGCTTATATGAAAAAGGTTTTCAACCTGATAAGCTCAAACCCAAATCGGAGAAGTGCGTCTTCATAAAATACCCAAAGGAAACTGTTGGGTACACCTTCTATCACAGATCCGAAGGCAAAACATTCGTTACTAAGAATGGATCCTTTCTAGCGAAGGAGTTTCTCTCGAAAGAAGTGAGTGGGAGGAAAGTAGAGCTTGATAAGGTAATTGTACCTTCTCCCGAATTGAAAAGTAGTTTATCACAGAAATCAGTTCTTGTGATTCCTACACCAATTAGTGAGGAAGCTAATGATGATGATCATGAAGCTTCAGATCAAGTTACTACCGAACTTTGTAGATCTTCCAAATTAATATCCTTTTGAGGTGATGCGGTGATCCTATTCGGAAGTCATGTTAC
>JAHIAM010020171.1:0-11498 GCA_021605205.1 Aegilops longissima
TTGGTGTACATGGTGACTCATGAAGTCGAACTCTATATCCGTTGGGATGGCAACCCGGCACCGTATCGAGAAGAAGGTGTGAAGCGATTGACTTGTTTGGAGTCGTCGCGAGACTCGAAGGGCGTGGCAACTCCTCAAGCCAGCACCGGCCGAACACTCGAGGGCTCGACCCGATCGAGCGATGCGAACAGGATGAGGCCATTCGCTCGCTCCACGGCGTTTGGCGGATGGGCAGCGGCGCTAGTCGATCGGATGCCTTGTGTTGCTTGCGAAAGCGGGCCGGGCCCTGGCAAAATTTGGCCATTATGGTGATGATCTTTGTGTCGCCGTGCAGTCGTGATGTCGGCGATGAAAGTCAACGCATGGGACCATTCAACTTCTTGATGGGCTTGCTTCTATCCACTTGGTGAACTTGTCCACGCGACAAGTAAGTGGCGAACCGCCTCGTGCCGTTTAGAATGGTCCCACCATGTCCGACCCCAAACAGCAAAGGGCGGGCGATGGGGATGGTCTTGAAGTCTGAAGCCTGAACGACTTGGAAGAACACAGCACCCTTGCATTTTTGAACTAATTCCTTGGCCTCTTCTAGGCGTCGGCGGAAAAACCGTGTGGAAGGCTTTGGCGCAGTGCTCTTGAGGGCATCATGGCCCTTTTCGCCTTGATAATGTCTTGAGAATCGCAGCCTTGCTCTGCTCGACAGCTGGTAGACACCGTGGCTGCGGCGGACCAATCTCTGTTGACTATAGTGTAAGGCTGCCGCCGCGTTACTTGCGAGCCAAGGTCTCATCGGTTGGTAGCTCTCACACTAAGAACTTAGGATTTTGGGCCCATGAGGGTGCTCTATTTCTTGATTCCGTCTTGCTACTTGGGCCGAGCGGTGGGAGGGGCGGCGGGTTGGAGTCCTGACAGCTTGCAGTTCAAGAATCCTCGGGCCCGTGGCCCGGTCCGGGCAAATCTTGGATCTTCCTTGGTCGCCCGGAGTCCCAGCGAGTTCACGAAGTCCCCGGAACCGACTACTGGCAGCGTTCTTGGGGCGTCTGCAAGGATTCTTGTTCGTCTGGCGAGGCTTTGGGTCGGATCCGACTTCTTGAGAATCGGCACAAAAATGGATCGACTCTGGTGGCGACAGCCGGATAAGCGAGGCGAAAGACGCGCCGGATGGATTACTGGCAGGTGGAGCGATTCTTGCGAGGGTATCTGCTTGCGTTGTCGTTTCTTGTGCGTGGAGGAACTCGCACCCTCAAAATATCCACTTAGCTGATGTACCAAGAAGCGGTGCTTCGCCATGTTTGCATCTTTGGCGTCGATCGCCGGATATTTGTTGGACCACCAAGTTAAGTCTCCATAACACAGGATCGGCGAATGCAAGCTCTTTGGCCGGAGCCGTGAATAGCGCCTCGTATTGGCGGCGTTGTTGGGCGGTGAAATGGATCTGCGCAGCGTACTTGAGCTTATGCGCCTTTGGGGAAGTGAGGACCAGCGGCTCCCAAGCGGTCGCATCTTAGACCATCGAAGTGCATCGCCAATGGTGGAGTCGAACGCTGGCGGTAAATGCTGGGTCTCGCCGTCGGCGAGGAATCGGCGGTGCTTGCGACTTGATGGCGGTCGGGGCTGGTAATAGATGGTGTAGGGGCCAGCTCTATGGCCCATTTGGCCACTCGGCGGAAGCATCTCGGCTTGATGATCTCGCTAGTGGGGCCGTGCAAATCACGGTGATTGGATGCTCTTGAAAGTAAGGCTTCAACTTCTTGGCGGCAAAGTGCGCGTACACATCTTCGGTAGTGGGGTAGTTACGCTTGGAGATTGACGATGCCCTCGGGTAATATCTTGGTCTCTGGACGGGTTCGCCTTGCCTTCCTCCTGCGTTCAACTACAATGACTATCTTGACTACCTCTGGTGGCGGCAATATCTGAGGACATGGGCTCCTTGGGGTCGGGCGCCCGACGGGTGGAGTAGTCGGCATTTTCTTCAGCTGGAGAAAAGCCGTCAGCCTTGGGTTCCATTGGAAGAAGGTGGTCTTCTTCATGAGCTGGTATAGAGAAGACCTTTCTCACCCAGCGGTGATGAATCGGCTGATGGGCGTAAACGAGCGGTGAACTTTGCACATCTAGCGTCGTGAGGTACTTCCATCCTTTCGATTGCCTTGATCTTCACGGTTGCACTCTATGCGCGTTGGAACCAGGAAACCAAGGGCTGGCGGCTGGTACTCGAAGATGCACTTCTACAGGTTGAGCTTGATGCGGAATCGGCGCAGATTTTCAAAGGTCTCCTTGAGGTCTTCCAACAGCGTTCCTCGCTTCTCCGTCTTCACCACCACGTCGTCCACGTAAACATGGGTGTTTCGCCAAAGCTGCTTGAGGAGGCTTCGCATGCAGCGCTGAAAGGTGGCGCCGGCTTTCCTTAAGCCGAGCGTCATGGTCGGGTAGCATAGGCTCCAAACGGCGTGATGAAGCGGTCTTCAATCTGTCGGCGGGTTCAGCTTGATCGGTGATATCCACGAGTATGCATCTAAGAAGCTCAACAGCTCGCATCCGCTGTGGAGTCTATCACTGATCAATTCTCGCAGTGAGCAGGTCCTTGGGGCAAGCTTTGTTGAGGCTTGTTATTCAATACACATCCGCCTTTGCTTGTTCTTCTTTAGTACCAAGACGGGTTAGCTAGCCACTCTGGAAAGAACACTTCCATGATGAAACGGCTGCGAGGCTGGGCTATCTCTTCTCCAACAACTCTTCGCTTCTCTTGACGAGCGGCTACAAGCGCTGCTGGCGACTTCTATCAGATCGGACATGTAACTTGTGCTCGTGAATTCCGTCGGTACACGGCATGTCTTTAGGGACCATCTTGAAAATGTCGATTCTCACAGACGAACTCAGCCTTCCTATTCTTGTCAAGGTTTGCACCTACATTGCGTACCTCTCCGGTGCTCGGGTCCAAGGGTATCTTCTTTGTCTCTTTGGCTGGCTTGAGCGAGCCCTCGACTTCCGACTCCTTGGGGTTGGGTGATATCTCTGGCTGCTTGCCGACCATTGCCACAACCCGATCAAAAGCCTCTTCTCACTGCGATCACGAGGGACTCGGCACCGGCCTTTCGTTGCCAGGGGACGACTTTACGTAGTTGCTGAGTCTGTCAGAATCCTTGCACTCGACATCTTCATCTTGAGGTAGGCGTGGTGGGGACCGCCATGAACTTAGCCAGCAGTCGCCAAGCGAGCATGGTATGGGCTTTCGAGGTCCACCACTTGAACCGGGCCCGGCTCTTGGCGAAAGTGATCTTTGTCCCCAAAGAGGACATCTATCGAGGATCTTGCCGATCGGTGAGCAGGAAAGGCCAGGTACAATGCCGTGGACACCAGTCGGCTATTACGAAGCTGTCTTTGCTTGATTCCTAACTTCTCCATGGTGTCCTTGTACATGATGTTGGCGCTGCTGCCTCCGTCTATTGCACTCACGAGGCGGCGACCCGCCTATCATGACAAGGGTGGCTCCCAAGACCGAGGCGTAGGGCGGATTGACATCACCTACGGGTGATCAGCTCGGCTCAAGCGATAGGTTTCTCGAGACGGTGCATGAATTCAGGTATCGATGCTCTTGCATTCACTTCTTCTTATTGCAGCCGCCTTTCTGGCGATAAATCGCCCCTGCGGTGAACACTACATAAGCTCCATGCTCTTACAGGTACTTCGTCTTGTATTCGCCGGTAGCTGACAACGCTGCTAGAGACGATGGTGGGCGGCCCGCGGGAGGAGGATGAGCCGTCTCCTTGGCGATCTGGTGAGCGGTGGCACTTCGGGTGGTGTGGTTCGGCGGCTTCGGCGCGCTATGGAACTGCGAGGGACCATCTAGAAGTGCGCTTTCGTAAGAAAGGCCGTCAACGATTGGACTTGCCGCCTTTCTGCCGCTTGGCCGGAGGCTGCCCCTCTGGCTGTTTGTCTTCGACTGTCGCCACCCGCCGGCTGTTGGAAGCCAGCTGCGGGGCCTTGCGCTTGTCATCAGGCGGCGCTCCTCGCCCTCGAAGTTATCCAGCTCATCTGCCGCCGCCTGGGCGGCGCGGATGTTTTCTGCGGGCGTGGCGTACATAGGGCGATTGGCCCCAAACAAGTTGGCGATGGCTACGCCGCGCTGCTGGACCGCGCCTAGGCGGCTAGGCCCGTCGAGCGGCGAGCTACAGCGTGATCCATCTCTGTGGTAAGCTGACAAGCGTCTCGTGCTTACCCGGCTTCTTGCGCCTACGAGGCTGGGCGGCGTGCCTCCGGCATCCGGCGTCAGCGTCTTCCGGAATAGGCGCGGTTAGGTCTCGCAGAACCGCGTCGAGAGGATCATGACTTCCTTCGCCAGAAGGCTCGCTATGACCGATGACGAGCACTCCGTGGCGGTGCTTCCGCCGCTCTCCAGCGAGGCGGCTCATCGTGAACCACCATGTTGGTGGGAGCGCGTCAAGCCCGCAGCGGTGTCGGTCGACCAGCATCGTCGGTGGAGCCCTACGGACTCGAGTCGGCGGCAGGCTCGCCGGCGGCGTGGAACGCTTCGAGGAGCCGCGAGAGCTCGGGGCCGTCCGTGTACTGCGTCGGATCAGAGCTCGTCGGAGCGAACCTCGCCCGACAAGTTGGAGCAGCTTCGCCCGCTGGCGACCTCGGCACCATGCAGCGGTCGGCGAGACTCCGTCTGGCGTCTGCGGGCTGGCTGCGCTTCGCCGAGGAGGAAGAGGTTCCCGTCGAGCAGGTCTCGGACGGCGGTGCACCTAGCCCCGGTGGGCACCAAATGTCGGGTGTTAGGTGCGACATATGCCAAGGTGGCTTATCATGGAGGCGAGTAGAGCGTCGCGGTGCATGGAAGCAGGATGGGCGAAGGCATGCCGCGGCGAATCTCAACTTCAGGGCTCTGGGAGATAACACCCCTCTGCTGCTCTGCGGGGTCTCCGCATGATCACTATGGCAAAGTGGGTACAAGGTTGCTCCTTGAGCTGTTGGGTGAGGAAGGAGAGAGAGCACGGGTAGCTCTTCTCTTCCCTCTATGTGTGTGTCAAACTACTAGGGTCCAACCCTTTGCATGGGTTCCCAGGGGGTTTATATAGGCCTACCCAGGGGTACAATCAATGTCCGGTGGCGCGGTCGCCGTCGATCTCTTAAGTCGCCGCCTTCTTGCCGACTACGGAGCCCGCCGACTAGTGGGCCCGCCGATGGTCGACATGGGGCCGGCAGCCCTTGTCCTTGTGGTAGTCTTGCCGCTGCGTATTACTATAGGCGCTTCTAATGGCCTGAGCTTGGTGGTGGGGTCATAACAGCGATCCGCCGCTGGCGGCGATCCGTTGCCATTCCTGTCTTATGCGGTTAATGGCGCATGGAGCCGTGGGAGGGCGGCCGACTCTCGGAGCCGACTCCAGGAGTCCGTCTTAGAAGCGTTCTCGCCGTCTTACGCACTCCGCCGATAAGCGAATCCCGCCGTCTTCGGTCGTGCAGACAGGTCATAGTGGATGCGATAATCTGCCTGCAGGGCTGGCGTTAGGGCGGCGTGACTGATGCGCGCGGGACGGAGATCTCCGTCGATCACGGTGCTCTGTGCCATGTCCATTATGGCGGGCAGGGATGGGCTGCGTGGCGCTTTATCCCATCACGTCCGTGATACGCGGTAGGAGGTGGTTGGAGTGTGAACCAACTCCCCAAGCGCTCCTCGAAAGTCGTTGGTGAGTCGGCCCATCTTGAGGCCGTCTCGTGACTTCGGCTAGGAGGGCGGTCGGCTGCTCTGCCATGCGACTCTCGCTGACTCTTCGTCTTGGGGTCTTGAGTGCATCTGCCCGATGTTTTGAAAGGTCGAGGGCTCGGGTTTGCCTACCGTGGCCCATTACTCCGACAATGGTGGAAATTTTAGCTTCGGTATCTTTCTTTTATTAGTAACAATTTCTTTCATATACTTAGCAAAAGGATTCATTTAAGCATATCAGTTAATGCATACATAAAGAGGTCTAATCATTTCACAAGCTGAAAATCCTCATCATCCTTTTTCTTGGATGGTTTGGGAGGAAAAGGCATGGGTTTACGAACCCATGGCTCCCTTTCTTACCGTGTTTCCTAGCAACAAAGTCTCTCTTATCATATGACGATTCTTTGATTGTGGGTTATCAAGATCAACAATGGGTTCAATTTCTACATCATTATCATTTCTAGGTTGAGCATCAACATGAGCATCATTATTAACATTATCACTAGGTTCATGTTCATCACAGTTGTGTTTCACATTAGAAATAGAAATATCATTGGGATTCTCTGGTGTGTCAGCAAGAGGTTCACTAAAAGCATGCAAAGTCCTATCATTTTTCCTTTTCTTCTTTTTAGAAGGACTAGGTATATCTGTATTATTTCTCTGAGAATCTTGCTCTATTCTCTTAGGATGGCCTTCAGGATACAAAGGTTCCTGAGTCATTTTACCAGTTCTGGTAGCCATTCTAACAGCATAGTCATTATTCTTATTATTCACTTCATTGAGCAAATCATTATGAGCTTTAAGTACTTGTTCTACTTGAGTGGTAACCATTGAAGCATGTTCTTGATGAGTTTAAGTTCACCTTTGACTCTAGACATATAATCACCCAAGTGTTCAATCATATAAGCATTTTGTTTTAATTGTCTACCAAAATAAGCATTAAAATCTTCTTGCTTAACCATAAAGTTATCAAATTCATCCAAACATTGGCTAGCAAACTTAGTAGGAGAGATTTCAGCTTATTTATATCTATAAAGAGAATTTACCTTTACTACTTGTGTCGGGTTATCAAGACCATGAGTTTCTTCAATAGGTGATGAATTAATATCATATATTTCTTCAATAGGAGGTAAATTCTTAACATCTTTAGCTTTAATACCTTTTTCTTTCATAGATTTCTTTGCCTCTTGCATATCTTGGTCTTGAAATAGAACACCCCTCTTCTTCGTAGTTGGCTTAGGAGTTGGTTTAGGAAGTGTTCAATTATTTTCATTTGTCAACATAGTATTCAATAAATTTCAGCTTCATCCGGTGTTCTTTCCGAAAGCAGAACCAGCACAACTATCGATTGCTCTCTGGAAGCATCGGTTAGTCCATTATAAAAGATATCAAGTATTTCATTTTTCTTGAGAGGATGATCGAGGCAAAGCATTAAGTAATTGGAAGCCTCCCCAAGCTTGTGGGAGACTCTCTTCTTCAATTTGCACAAAATTATATATGTCCCTTAAAGAAGCTTGTTTCTTATGAGCGAGGAAATATTTAGCGAAGTAATAAATCATATCACAGGGACTACTTTTGACCAGGGATCAATAGAATTAAACCATATCTTAGCATCACCCTTTAATGAAGCGGAAATATTTTAAGGATATAAAAATAGCGAGATCTCTCATCATTAGTGAACAGGGTGGCTATATCATTTAATTTAGTAAGATGTGCCACAATAGTTTGATTCATAGCCATAGAAAGTATCAGATTCAACCAAAGTAATTATATCAGGGATCAATGGAAATTCATAATCCTTATCGATTAACAAAGATAGGTGAAGTAGCATAAGCATGATCATATTTCATTCTAGCATTGAGTTTTTTGTTTAAGCAGCTAATAATTTCTTAAGATCACTTCTATCATTGCAAGCAAGAAAGTCTCTAGCAGTTTCTTCATCCATAACATAGCCCTCGAGCTGTGGCGATTCATATTTATTGGGAGAGTCTTAATCATCACTTTCATCAATATTATCGGTTTCAATAATTTCATTCTCTCTAGCCCTAGCAAGTTGTTCATCAAGAAATTCACCAAGTGCACGATAGTATCAAGCATAAGTAGTTTCATCATAAGTATCATGCATAGCAAGTGGCATCATCAATAACATGCGACATATCAGAATTAATAGCGAGAGCGAGGTTAAGGTGTATAAGCTTACTCAAAAGCAGAAGGTGAATCAAGTGCACGCTAGATGGCAGGTTCCTTACCTCCCTCGTAGTTGAGGGATAAATTTTGTTTTCTCTTCTTTCAAGTTCTTCATAGTGACCAAGATATAAATCCCAAGTGAATCGGAGATATAGCTATGCTCCCGGCAGCGGCTAGGAAAATAGTCTTGATAACCCACAAGTATAGGGGATTGCAACAATTTTTGAGGGTGAGTATTCAACCCAAATTTATTGATTTGAACAAGGGAGCCAAAGAATATTCTCAAGTATTAGCAGTTCAGTTGTCAATTCAACCACACCTCGATAACTTAATATCTGCAGCAAAGTATTTAGTAGCAAAGTAGTATGGAAATGTGATAGCGTAGCAAAAGTAAATTTTTGGTTTTGTAGTGATTGTAATAGTAACAACGGAAAATTAAATAAGCGAAGAACAATATGTGAAAGCTTCGTAGGCATTGGATCGGTGATGGAGAATTATCTTTGGATCACGGTTCATCATGTAACAGATCATAACATAGGGTGACGAACTAGCTCCAATTCATCAATGTAATGTAGGCATGTATTCGAATATAGTCATACGTGCTTATGGAAAAGAACTTGCATGACATCTTTTGTCCAGACCCACTCGTGGCAGGAGGTCAAATGGAAACTAAGGGATATTAAGGCCTCCTTTTAATAGAGTGCAGGACCAAAGCATTAACACATAGTGAATAAATGAACTCCTCAAACTACGGTCATCACCGGGAGTGGTCCCGATTATTGTCACTTCGGGGTTGCCGGATCATAACACATAGTAGATGACTATAGACTTGCAAGATAGGATCAAGAACTCACATATATTCATGAAAACATAATAGGTTCAGATCTGAAATCATGGCACTCGGGCCCTAGTGACAAGCATTAAGCATAGCAAAGTCATAGCAACATCAATCTCAGAACATAGTGGATACTAGGGATGAAACCTAACAAAACTAACTTCAGTATATGATAAATCTCATCCAACCCATCACCGTCCAGCAAGCCTACGATGGAATTACTGATGCAGCGGTGAGCATCATAAAGTGGTGATCGAGGATGGTTGATGATGACGATGGCGACGGATTCCCCTCTCTGGAGCCCAGCGGACTCGGATCAGCCCTCCGAGAGAGTTTAGGGCTTGGTGGCGGCTCACGTGTCGTAAGCGATGAATACTTCTCTCTGTTTTTCTCCCGAACACGAATATATGGAGTTGGAGTTGAGGTCGGTGGAGCTCGAGGGCCACAGGCGGCGCGCCAGTGGTGCGCCCCCACCCTCGTGGAAAGGTGTGAGCCCCTGGCCTTGATTCTTTCATGATATTTTTATTATTTCCAAAAGTAATCTCCGTGAAGTTTCAGGTCATTCGAGAACTTTTTCTCCACATAAATAACACCATGGCAATTCTGCTAAAACAGCGTCGATCCGGGTTAGTTCCATTCAAATCATGCAAGTTAGAGTCGAAAACAAGGGCAAAAGTGTTTGGATAAGTAGATCTGACGGAGACATATCAGCGGCTCATTGGGCATTAGTCGGCACTTGATCGGGGTAGTCTACCGTCACTCTACTACGGAGTAATTTAGTGCATGGCTGGTGGACCCCGATCTTGGCTGTCCCTACGTCGGCCAAAGTGAGTAATTTAGTGCATGGCTGGAGGAGGATCCACCGGTAGGCGTGTCCACTGTTTTTACGAAGAAAAAAATAGTTACAACAAAGCGTTTCCACTCTTGACGGAGGATTGCGCAACACGGCAGCCACTCGAACATACAGTGCTCCTACTACTAGGTATGTGCGATGGTTCATCGTCGATACTCTATAATCTTGTTGCTAGTGTAGTAGATATGACAACAACAAATGATGTTTGTCGCATGTCAACTATATGAACAGTATTGTAGTAACATAGTACGCTTTCTCATTGTCCGAATTCGAGAATGAGCAGATGAGATCAATATTAAGAACTAGGTCTACACGCATGGAAATGCGGTGCTATAGTACTCCACGAAACATGAACCATATGAAGCACGAATAGTTTTAGGCAGGGTGTATGAAGGGTGCAGGATGGGAGCAAAAGTTCCCTTCTCGACCCACTTTTGGGTGTTTGGCGAGTGCATGAAGGGTGCATGAGTCCACACTAGTAGGTTAACACAAATACACAAAGAGGAAACAACTACTCCGTCTAGGTGTGTAAGTCATCTTCACGTTGTGCACTGCGACCAAAGGCGGAGAGGAAGCAGAAAACTTAATGTCTTTTGCTATTTAATAGCATTGCATGCAATGAACTAACCACTTGCATGTCATGTTTATTAGTCTCAAGTCCTTTGAAAGCATGCATGGCCCGTCTCTTATTGGTTGATATGTCACAAAACAAAAGCGGGGAGGAGTTAATGTACCGTGCCTAAGTGTTTTGAGATTATTTAGGTTTTAAATGGTGACTTACACACTATATTGAGATGAGAATGCAACCAAACACACCCTGCGCTTTGTACTCTGATGGTGATCTGCGTCGAGTTTGATCCAATGGTCATGTCTTGCGAGACATGGACATGCCCATGCGAGGCGCCTAAACACCACAAGTCCCTCTAGCTTCTCGGCGCCTGACGTTGGTGATGCGAGGGTGAAAGCGTGAAAAGGCAATGCAATCTCTGGAAGCGGAGGAGCCAGCCGAGGGCGGGAATCTTTGGTTATCACCATGGTAAAACACCGATCAACAACTTCTCACATCGAGGGCGATGGGTTTCTGGTAGTCATCGTGACTAATTGCTGCAGCGCTGCTCCGTCAATCAAAAAATAAAAATCCTGCGCACTCAAACACGAGCAATGCCGCGGTGGATGTTTAAATTACACTGCGGCAAGTAGATAAAAAAGGGTGAAAAAACATATGTGGCGGCAGCCTAGCTAATCGGTCGAACTAGCCCAACTAGCTAGCCACCATGCTTCACGATGTACTCGGCGGAAAAGTGGTCTTTCGTGATTTGACGACTCATTTATTTACTTGCTCGGCGAAAACCGTGGTAGGCGTCCCGTCGGGAAGAATATATCGTGCACCACGGGAGGACCCAACAGCGGTAGGGTGTGCCATGTCTCGACGCGGAGGAAAAATGTGTGTAAAAATATCTTGTGTGGGGCGTAGTACCTATGGTTCGATCTGGAACCCGGCCCGATCGATCGAAAACACCCCACTAGCCACACGGCTTCATCATGCTAACATAGCACGGAGGATAGGTGTGGTTAGCTCCGTCTCGACCAGCCATGGCGTCTCTTGTTCTAAGCGATTCTTCTATTTTCCAAGCTTTTTTAGTTGTAATAACACCACGGCAAGCTAGCACCGCTCTTTGTGTGTGCTTTCGTGCAAAGGTTAGGCGATGGAGAAGAGAGAGATCGCAGACCTGCGACCCACCGATAAGTGTGTCGCGATCATGCGTGTGGCGAGGCACTCCCTCTACTCTACTCAATGTAATCTGTATAAAATCAAGTTATGGGACAAAGCCAACAACCTTTGTTGTTTGGGCTATCGACTTACGCTTTGTAGTCAGGTTGCCGATTCGAATCTCGTCTTTCAGATTTGTTAGTTTTAGGTCCAA
>JAHIAM010020175.1:0-44649 GCA_021605205.1 Aegilops longissima
GTTGCGGGTCACATCGACTTTGGAACCATTTCCCGCGCGTCACCTCGTCCTTAGCCAATCTTAGCAATCCGTAGTTCTGTTTGAGTTGCAAATATTAGCAGAACCGTATCAAATACCGTACTCTGCGAGTGTTAGTAAGGTACACATCAATAAATTATCACATATACCTTTGTTCACCTTGCCATCCTTATTATCCGCCAAATACTTGGGGCAGTTCCGCTTCGTGTCGATCCTTTGCTAGCACCGTTTCGGCTTAGGTCCGGACTTGGGTCTCTTCTCTTGGCGTAACTTGTTTGTTTCTTCTTGATTCCCTTCTTCCCTTTGCCCTTTTTCTTGGCCCGGTGGCCTTGTTAACCATCAACACTTGATGCTCCTTTTTGATTTCTACCTCCGGGCTTTTAGCATTGGAAGAGCTCGGAATAGACTTTATCCCTTGCATATTATAGTTCAAGCTCTTGTAGCTTGGTGGGATGAAAAATTACATTGACACTATCCCGGAAGATTAACTCGGTTGAATCAAGTGATTATTATACCCAAATTTGAGTATGTGTTCAGCGAACTATTTTCCTCCATCTTGCAGCTATAGAACTTATTGGAACTTCATATCTCCAATCCGGGCATTTGCTTGAAATATTAACTTCAACTCTGGAACATCTCATATGCTCCATGGCCGCGTCGTTGAAGACCAGTTCTAAGGTAAAGCATGGCTTTGAACTATCGGTAGTCATCATTTTTGCCGGGTTCTTAACATTGGTTGCATCAGACGGGCCGGCACCCGCGGTGCTTCGAGGCGTAATTCTTCTATCAGCAATGAGGATAATCCTCAGGTTCGGACCCGTCCGTGTAATTCTACCATCATCTTTCAACTTTGCTTTCTCAAGGGCATTAAAATTCAAGAGAACAACCCCAGCCATTATCTCGATAAAATGACAAGCAAAATACTATCGGTACTAAGTTCATGATAAATTTAAGTTCAATTAATCATATTATTTTAGAACTCCCCTTAGATAACATCCTCTAATCTTCTAAGTGATTCGTGATCCATATTAACACCATGTCCGATCGTCCGTGAGATGGAGTAGTTTCAGAGTGAACATCAATATGTTGATCATATCTACTATATGATTCACCTTTCGGTCTCCGTGTTGAGGCCATATCTTATATGCTAGGCTCGTCAAGTTTAACTGAGTATTCGCGTGTAATGTTTTGCACCGTTGTATTTGAGCGTAGAGCCTATCACACCGATCATCCGTGGTGTCTCAACCGAAGAACTTTACATAGCGGTGCATACTCGGGAGAACACTTCTTGATAATTTTAGTGAGATCATCTTATAATGCTAGTCGATCAAAGCAAGATAAGATGCATAAAGGATAAACATCACATGCAATCAATATAAGTGATATGATGGCCATCATCGCCGTGTGCTTGTGATCTCCATCTCAGAAACACCGTCATGATCACCATCGTCACGGTGACACCTTGATCTCCATCGTAGCATCGTTGTCGTCTATTAACTATTGCTTCTCGACTATCGCTCTGCTTAGTGATAAAGTAAAGCAATTACATAGCGTTGCATTTCATACAATGGCGACAACCATATGGCTCCTGCGATTTGCGATCTTCGGTTACAAAACATGATCATCTCATACAATAAAATATAGCATCACGTCTTGACCATATCACATCAAAACATGCAAAAACAAGTTAGGCGTCCTCTACTTTGTTGTTGCAAGTTTTCAATGGCTGCTACGGGCTGAGCAAGAACCGTTCTTACCATCAAAACCACAGCGATAGTTTGTCAAGTTGGTGCTGTTTTAACCGCCAGGACGGGCGTAGCCTTTTCGGTTCAACTAAAGTGAGAGACGGACATCCGCGGTCACCTTTAAGCAACGAGTGCTCGAGCGGTGAAACAAGTCTCGCGTAAGCGTCTGGCGTAATGTCGGTCAGGCCGCTTCATCTCACAATACCGCCCGAACCAAAGTATGACATCTTTGGCAAGCGGTATGACTTATATAGCCCCACAACTCACTTGTGTTCTACTGTGCATATGACATCAAGTGCATAAAACCAGGCTACGATACCCTTTGTGGGGAGCGTAGTAATTTCAAAATTTTCCCTACGCTGCGCAAAGATCATGGTGATGGCATAGCGAGAGGAGGTGTATATCCACGTACCCTCGTGGGCCGTGGCGGGCGTTATAACAACTTGCGTTGATGTGTAGTCGTGCGTCTTCACGATCCGAGCCGATCCAAGTGCGAGCATACGGCACCTCCGAGTTCAGCTGCGTTCAGCTCGATGGCGATCCCGGGCTCTAATCCAGCAAAGCGTCGGGGATGAGTTCCGTCAACCTGACGGCGTGGTGGCGATGATGATGCTCACCGGTAGCGAGGCTTCGCCTAAGCTCATGACGATATGACGAAGTGGAATATGGTGGAGGGGCACCGCCTGGCTAAGAATGATCCGTAGATCAACTTGTGTGTCATGGGTGCCCCCCCCTATATATAAAGAACAAGGGGTGCGGCCAGCCCTAGGAGGCGGAGGAGGTCCTCTCCCGGAGTGGGACTCCCCCCCTTTCCTAGTTGGATTAGGACTTGGGGGAGGAAAGAGAAGAGCCCCCCCCTCCTTGTCCTATTCGGACTAGGGGAGAGGCGGCAACCTGCCTAGACCCTCCTCTTCTCCCTCATGGCCCGATAAGCCCATTAACCCCGGAGGTTCAGTAACCCCGGTGTTAAGTAAAATCGATTTCACGGGAACTATTCAAGTCAAACATAGGCTTCCAATATATCAATCTTTATGTCTCATTTTTCGAGACTCCTCGTCGTCATGTCCGTGGTCACAGGGACTCGAACAAACTTGATACATCAAAACTTATAAACTCATAATAAAGCTGTCGCCATAGCGTTAAGCGTCACGGACCCTACGGGTTAGAACTATGTAGACATGACCTAGAACTATTCTCGGTCAATAACCAATAAGCGGAACTGGATGCCCATATTGGTTTCATATTCTTGAAGGTCTTTGTCGGTCAAACCGCATAACGACATATGTTGTTCCCTTTGTCATCGGTATGTTACTTGAGATTCGATCGTCGGTATCCAATACCTAGTTCAATCTAATTACGCAAGAATCTCTTTACTCGTTCCGTACCATCATCTCACAACTAACACTAGTTGCAATGCTTGCAAAGGCTTATGTGATGTGTATTACCGAGAAAACCTAGAGATACCTCTCAGAGCAATGGTGAAAAACCTAATCTCGAAATCGCCAACCCAACATGTACCTTTGGAGACACTGTAGTACTCCTTTATAATCACCCGATTCGTTGTGACGTTTGGTAGCACCAAAGTGTTCCTCCGTGGCAGAGTTGCATAATCCCATAGTTACGGAACATGTATAGGTCATGAAGAAAGCAATAGCAATATACTAAGCGATCAAGTGCTAAGCTAACGGAATGGGTCATGTCAATCACATCATTCTCCTAATGATGTGATCCCATTAATCAAATAACAACACATGTCTATGGTTAGGAAGCATAACCATCTTTGATTAATGAGCTAGTCAAGTAGAGGCATACTAGTAGTACTGTGTTTGTCTATGTATTCACACATGTATTATATTTCCGGTTAATACAATTCTAGCATGAATAATAAACATTTATCATGATATGAGGAAATAAATAATAACTTTATTATTGCCTCTAGGGCATATTTCCTTCTGAGGTCATTAGGACCGAGATAGTCGTCGGGACCCTTTCCAAAGATTACATGTAAATCATTGACCATAGCAAGTATGTGATTACCGATGCGGATGGCGGGCTTCTTGGTGACCGCCTATTTGAAATGCTTGCCTTTCTTTCGACATTGATGGTTGGTGGAAGAAATCTCACGATGCCCGGTACACATTCTCCTGCATTTGTTCGGTATATACTGGTGTCATCTAAGCGATTGCATGCATCCGTGGTATCCCTTGCTTTGTCACGAAAGGTTCTTGAGAGCAGGCCATCATTGATGGTTACAAACAGACAGCATGCATGTCAAATTCCTCTGTTTGTGCTCATCCCACCCATTATTTCCATTCCAGCCTTAAAAGTTCTTGAACTAATGGCCTTAGGTACACATCAATGCGTTGTCGGGTTGCTTAGGGCCTTGGATGAAGCGGCATCATAATGAACTTCCACTTCATGCAGTAAGGAGGAAGGTTATAGATACATAGAGTCACGGGCGGTGTTGTGATGGAAGATAGCGAAGAAGAAGAGGATGAAACCCTTATAAAGCGGTGGGTGTGAAGGGTTTCAGTCGAGTAAGACCTCGTATTCCCACACGTGAGGCATGGACAACACATAAAATCATTACGCTTGTTTGCCTCGTACTGCGAGAAAATTATCGAGGCCCTCAATGTACTCGAGGAGTGCGTCTGTTACCGTCGTCAATGCGGTTCATCTCGTGCATTATATATAATTAGGTGTGTCAAAACCATTACGAACATCATGAATAGATAAGTGACCAAATTAATAGAAGTTCATCATCACATTAAAACCAAAGTGCATGCATAGTTCTCGAGCATCTAATTAAACCATACATTGAAACTATGCAAAACATTTCAATGCAACAACAAATCGATCATAATACGCAACCAAAATAACAATTGATCCAGCGGCATAATGATATCAAGCCTCGGTATGAATGGCATATTTTCTAATCTTTCTAATCTTCACGCTCATTGCATCCATCTTGATCTTGTGATCATCGGCGACATCCAACATGCAACTCCAATATCATCTTCTCCTCCTCAATTTTATTATTTTCCTTCAAGTAATTGTTTCTTCTTCAACTAAATTTAACCTCGGACAATAGGGTCGTTTGGAATTTTGATTCACATACCTTCTAGATAAAAAATCTATGTCACGTTGGTGCATAATTGTCATAAACAATAAATGAACAAATAGTTATAAAATATAATATATATATATATATACCACATCAGAATCATAGACAAGGCGAGGGCGATGGGCGGATACCAAAACCATCGCACTATATAATAACAAGCAATAATAAAAGTAAGAAAATTACACAAGTATCTATCTAAATCATACGTAAGAACTTTTCCTTTTAGAAAGAAGATAAGATCAAAGAGGCTCACCACGGTGGTGTAAGCGGAGATCGGCCTTGAGCGATCGGCGACAATGAGGACGAGGGCCGGGACATGACGGACATGAAACCTAGACAAATCTAGAAAAAATGGAGCTTGGACAAGGAGCTTGAGAGGAGAAAGCTTAAGTGGTGTGGCTCGGGCATTTCATGAACACCTCATGTGCATAGGAAGTGAGTTAGAGCACCACAAAGCTCTCCCCTCGCGGCGAGAAAAAGCAGGCAGTGTGGAGTGCTACTGCTCATTGTGAGGTATATAGGCATCTCATTGGTCGGTTAAGTGGGCGGGCGGGACTAAAGGAATCCTTTGGTCGGTTCGACCCCTGACAGGGACCAATGGTTAATGAGCGAGGCGAGGCGTTGGTGGGATCGTGTGGAGCCAGGACCATCTACATGATCTTACGCGCCCCGCACCTCATGAGCGGGACCTATACCCCACAGGTCCCGTCTGGGACTAATAGGCTAGCCGGACTGGACCAAAGCCTTGTTTCCTACTAGTGTAATGAGGTGTCATGTGGTGAGGTGAAAAATGTGCATGAGATCAACTAATAATGAAAACTTTTTCCCATGCATATAGTGGTGAGCCTTTGCTAAAGTGGCATGTGTGCATGTTAAGATAAATAGGATAATGGGAATTAACTTCTTATATATAGGACACATTGTGAGTCTGGAAAAGAAATTACTCAGCATGCCTAGCTAGCTTGCCCCAACGTTAATCTGTATTCGGTTTGCTGTGACAAAATCTACTTCCTCCGTTTATAAATATAAGCTTTTTAAAGATTTTAATGTAATCTATATCGGATGTATAAAATATATTTTAAAGTGTACATCACTCATTGCTTTGTATATTCATATAAAAATCTATTTTAAAGTGTAGATCACTCATTGCTCCGTATGAAGTTTATATTAATAGAATCTCTAAAAATACTACTCCCTCGTCGTAATGTAAGGCGTTTTTTGGCTACATGTAGTGTCGAAAAAGTGCTGATATGAAGAAGGTATTAAGGAAGAGGAGTATGATTTTATGAGATTTGCAGGGCCGTACATGGCATGAACTCGAGCTGGCACGAAAGGTACATGTGACGAGCGGATCGATTGATCGAACGAGCTGTCAGATCTCGTTTTGCTCCAAGAAAATGGGCGCTTCATGGGCGACCAGAGAAACCCATGCCTGCATGCGCATGCATGGATGCGTATGTGTGCCTTGGCTGGTTCTGTAATAAGTCAGCGGACAGAGTGGCGCCATAGCTTCACCGAGAGAGACGGCGGCCGCCGATCCGTGAGATGCATGCATATACATGTATGTATGCTCACTCCGTTTAGAATATTTGTCTTCTAGCAATGTAAATGAACTGTTGTCTGCGATGTATGTAAACGTGTTGACAGTAGTGATTCACTTATTTTGCTTCGTATGTAGTATCGTTTGTTGAAATCTGAAAACCAATTATTTAGGAACGGAGAATGTCGCTGTCTTATGTTTGGTCCAACCTCGCCTCGCTATAAAACAGAATATCAACTTTAGGAAACAGAAACTTTAACAACGTCGGCCTTTACATTGGAGATGCATATAACCCTCTACGTATGTTGATAGAGTCCTAGAAACAAAATGTTCTCATCGACAAAAGTGGCGACGGGCCATAGAACGCATGTAACAAAGACAAGTTGTCAACCCATAGGACCCTGAAAGTCGACATTTGCATATCAAAGCCGATGGACCGGTAACAATCAATGTTGCGTATGTGGACGTACGGAGACAATTGACCATTTGACTGTAGCCTTGTCAAACTTCCCTGGAGGCTGCTTTTGTTGTCATCAAAACTATGTTTTCCATGTTGAAAAATAAAACTAAGTTATGCCAACATTAACCGCAATGATGCAGCTCAACTGTTTAAATTGTTGAAAAATAAAACTAAGTTTTGATGAACAAGATGGATCGAGCGAGGGAGAGAGCCACTTTATTGTTTGTTTGTTTTTTTGCAAAACAGAGCCGCATTATTGTTGGAATTAATTGGTCTAGAAGATAGACATGCAAGATACTACTAGAGGGGCGTGCGCTTGAGTATGGCACACGACATGGGAAGCTAGCCAGCATCACTGTAGCCCATTCAAGCGAGCATCAAATCCAGCTGGCTAATACTCGAACAGTGGTACGTAGCAGTTGATTAACATAACAACGCCAATAACAGTAAACCTCGAACAAAACATCTCTCTAGTTCTGACCGTGCTGCGTGCCACGTAGATTGGTTGGTGCAACTGGCGAGTGAGTGAGATGTCATAAAGGAAAATGTTACCAGTGTGTGGTTAGTTAATTAATTCACTTGGCTCTGATTTGCCTCTAATATATTGTGTCGTTATCGATGGTGTCGAGCAGCTAGCTAACTAGCTACTCCATAAATCTAATAATATAAAGCGTTTTGTTGCTGCATTTAGTGTTAAAAATGCTTTTATATTATAAACGGAGGTAGCTAGTAATCGATATAGTTAATTAGTTAAGTGGTCACTCTGCGTTTCATGGAGAATTAATCGTTTGTGATTGGGAAGCATCATCTAACCCACACGTGTGGTGCCCCATCCCCATGATGGCTGGATTACATACATAGTTGGTGATCGGTGACCCATCAGCTGACCCATGCATGCATGCTAACCTAGGTTTGGCCACCCTCTAAGCTAGTAGCTTCCTTTTGCTTGCAAATCAAGAAGGAGCACCCTCCTCTTGCAAAAAAACGATTAAATGGGCCGGCCAAACGGCGAGACTGTCGTCAGTTGAGCAGCCCAGCCCGCTTCCCAGGGAGCGCGGTACGGGCAAAATGGGCGCCCGCAGGGTGCGCGCGCAGCAGACGGCGGGGAGGGAGACACCCCGGACGCAGGCTCACATGGCCGCCGTCCGCAGGCCCCGCCTCGGACCGCGTCACATGCAACACGAACCCCTCGCCGTCTACCCCAGCGGTTCCCCGGCCCCACCGCCCGTGAGACGGGCTACGCATGATTGCGTCAGTTCGTGCGCGCTCCTTTTCGCCGTACTGTGTGACTGTGTTCCTTTTCTCCGGCGAAATCCGCGGACGTGTTGCACGCGCAGCCCTTGCACGTAGGCAGGTTTAGACGTTTGGTGGTATACTCAACTTGCCAAGCTCGATTACCTCAGAGAGACAAGCTTCCAAGCTCGATAATTTTGGCGAGGCTGTCACACTTGTGACTTGTCACATTCGTTCTCAAATGGACAAAATTAATATACTGTGATTGGCAAATTGTACTATTTTTGTGAAGGTTGGTTTTGCTTCCCTCCTGCCAGTAGTCATGCGACTCACATATAGTAGCAGCTAGGGATTCAAATGTGTGTAGCAGGGCTCAAAACATTCCTCAGTACACCGCGTGGCATAGAATTACGGAGTTCATACGTAGTGCAAGGACCGTAGATGTGCTCCTTTAGCAAGCGCAAAGACCGTGCATGTCTTTTGAGTTCAAGTGCTATTCTAGATGTCGCAGTATAGTTTTACTCTCGTACTCATACCGAACGGAGACCCTCGATCGCGGTACTGTAATCCTGTTATTTTGAAATAATATAAAACTTCCTTCTATCTAGCCATCTCATGACAAAATAAGAAGAATCTGAAGGGTCGCTGCTCTTGATGTCGTCTGCCCCAACGCCTCTCATGCCTTCACTTGGGCCGCATTGCCGACCACCACCACGACCCCTCCTCCTCGCCATCTCCTCTGCCCTTTCAAGTCATCCTGAGTTACATTCATAGCTGTCTAGAAAAATAAACAAAATCGATACTCAAATTTTTTTTTTGAAGATCATTTTTGCAAAGCACAATAAGTGTTATTTCTTCATGAAGTTTTGGATGCAGGTTGAACACTTGAACGCTTTTGTTTACAAAAGATATTTTTTATCTATTTTCTTACATTTACTATTCACCTGTATGCTTGTGAGCTCTAGAGAAGAATGAATATCCGAAGAAACCTATCGATATTTGTTAAACATGAGATGACCTAGATCAATTCATTTCGGTTGCGTGTAACTTGCTGAAGCGTATTACTAGTCTAAAAAAATCAAAAATGCTCCAGACCAGACGCAACGACGGGCGGAACGAACAGCGAGTATACAGAACGGAGAAAGGGATCAAGAGAAAGAAAATAGTGATCAAGGTGGCAGGCAGGTGGGACCGCCCCCGGCAGGTGGACCCACCATCCCTGGTGAGTGATCGCGCGTGGTGGTCCCGCGAGGCGGTCATTTTCGCGCGTGGGGTCACGGTCACACAGCGCATGCGGTTTCTTGGCCTCCAGGCTCCAGCTAGCCCAGCAAAGCCCGACGTGACCCCACCTTTTCTATTTCCCCTGCTTCCTTTTCTTTTTTCCTTTTCGAGCGCCCTGCATACATACATTCAACAAAGAGGGAAAACAAGTGTAAGCGTCACGTTGCTTTTTTGTAACCGTCACGTTACTTGTATAGTTTCGTTTTAGTGGTCGACCAGCAAACCAAGCTGCACTAATACGCGCTTTATTATTATTTTCTTTTGTTTGTTATAAGGTTCGGTCGATATGTTTCAACATGTTAAACTGCGTGTTATCTTTGTGCCATTGTTACATGTGTGCTTTAGCAGTAGGAGGCACTAAAACAAAGTGCACCATATGATCAGCTACATCCATGTGTACTTCTTTGTCGAGAAATTTGATAGTTTTGCTTTTCCTCCTCGAGAGAAATTTCCGATCTATTCATAATCAATAAGAGCGGTGAAAAGGGGTTGATGTCTTGCCCGTCAGGGTTGAGCGCGATCTTGCAATTTGAGTTTATTGCATGATTATATCTGTCTTGGCATAGCCTAGTGGTGGGAAGAGTGATGCTTTCCATCCAGATTCAAGCGATCTTGCAATTTGGGTTTATTCTTATGATTATCTTGTAGGGGTTCCTTACAGTTTTTACATCAAAAAAAATAAAAGCGGTGAACATTTGAGGTAACAAAAATATACAACTAGGTCCATGAACCACCTAGATATGACTAGCAATATATCATGAGCGAGCGTGTGCGTCATCACCCCTCCTTCACGAACCAACAAATTTTATTGTAGTAGACGTCGAGAAAGTTATTGTGCTAAGACCTCACAAGTCTAGCCGATGAAGATAGTCGTGATCGAAGTATCAAATTTGCAAACACTCGGATAAATATTGAATCAAACAGGTCATCAGAGACCAACCTTGTTGGATCACACGAGATCCAGGGAGACCTTCTCACCGCGCTTGACTTGACGATGACGGCAAGCCACATCATCGAGACTGATAATAATTTTGTACTTAAGTTGTGATAATAATATGTTTAAATATAAATTGTCTCAGAAACCAATTAATTGTAGTCTATATGCACAATACTCAGTTAATTTAGTTAATTTTATTTTGCGGAGTAGCAAACTAGCATTGCGCCGGCATTGTATTGTGGATCATGGTAATCTAGTTGTTTCTAACTAGTTTTTGTATGTGTTATACATTATTTGTATATAATGAGTTAATTTTTAGATTTTATATCTATTCTCCACCACAGACTATAAAATAAGTTACTCATAAAATCTAAAAGTAAGGCGTTTTTCATACTATATTAGTATGAAAAACGTCTTCTACGATATCAGAACGAAAAGATAACATATAATACTCCATCGACAACAAGCTGAGTCCAAGGCGCCTAAACAAATGAATAGCTCTAGAGAACAAATCAAAAATATTGGCAGAGGGCTAGGCGCAAAAGGGCTGGCCATGCATTATCATGGCCCTATTATTCTACACGCCCACACCAACACCCTCGCTGCCATTATTATTTCTGCCTGCCCCCTCCTCCTCTGCCTCTCTCTTTATCTATTTCCATCTGCATTTGCATCGCTCGCCTTTCGCATTGCAGCCTCTCAAAACAGCCAAACCGAACCCCAAAGCTCGCCAAGAAACGCAGAAACAGGCAAGCAAACCAAGCAGCAGCAGCAGAAGAAGAAGAAGAAGCGAGGAGCTGAGCCAGCTAGCTAGCAATGGCAGCGGACCTGGGCTTCGACGCGACCGAGCTCCGGCTCGGCCTGCCCGGCGGCGGCGGCGAGGGAGGCGAGGGCTCCTCCGGCAAGAGGGCTTCGCCGAGACCATCGACCTGAAGCTGAAGCTGGAGCCGGCCGGCGAGGAAGCGCCGGCCGAGGAGGATCAGGCCGACGTGGCCGTGGTCGCCGCCGCCGCGGCAGAGAACCAGGAGGAGACGGCGACGGACGCCGGCGGGGAAAGATGAAGAGGTCGCCGAGCCAGAGCAGCGTCGTCACCTCCGCCGCGCTGCCCGACCCGCCGAGAAGCCGCGCGCCCAAGTACGTGCATCTCCATCTCCTCCACCCCACCCATCTCTTTGCTACGCTCTGCTCTGCATGCTCACACATGCAGCTCACCTCTGCTCGTCTTCCTCGTGTATATGGGCTCTTCGTAACGCAAGCTTTCAAAAACAAAACAAAAAATCCCATCAAAACGCGAGCCCTAACTAACTAGTTTGCGAGCAAAACCAACTTGATTAACGGGTAGTTAACGACATGAATCACTCTGTTTCTCTCGCCATGATCGATCTAGCCTGTACTACTCCATGCATGTTCAGTCACGGTTAGTCTCGGCCCGTGATCATCTCAGATCGAGCACTGATCATGGACGAGAAGAGAGATGATGAGTGAGATCTACGGAGAATTCATCCATCCATCTCCATCTGCAGCAGCAGTGGCAAGTAGCCAACAGAGAGACAGCAGCATGTTACGTGTGGGGCAGTGGGGACGGTGCCTAGTGCCGACACGATAAAGAAAGCCACGCACTGCACTCCACTGCACTGCTGCCCCTCCCTCCTCTCGCACGGTTTACTTTTTTGTCCACGTCGCCATCATCCCCATATCACTCGTATCCTGTCCTCACGCTACAATGGCAAGGAGAAAGATAATAGATTGTCATATTGCCCATACTGCCCTTCCTTCCCGGCCATGGCATGCACTGTATGAAGATATGGCATGGCCCCACCATTGTTGGGTTCGGCGTTCTAGATCTATCTGCCCCCGTTGTCCTGATCTCCTCCCTCTTGTACAAATCAGGCTCAAACTTATTACATTCTATATATATTCTGTGTCACTTTAGACCTTTAGTAGATACATATAGTATGAAGAAGAAGAAAAAGGTAGGTAAAAAGTAACCAACATGCAGTAGTTTTTGTTTTTATTCATCTGAGTAAACCGTTGAAAATGTGCTGTGGAGATGTATGTGCATATATGTGCCATGTGGATATAACAAAACGAGAGGACAAAGGTTGCATGCATGTCATGCGTTGCTACAAAAGTTTTCATTTCATAGAAGAGCGAAGAAAGGGGAACCAAAATGGATCTGAATTCATATATATTTGCACCTCATGGATCATGAAAGAAACTCATGCATGTGTGTATGTTAGTTTAACATAACATGTTTAAAACTAACCAAATCGTGTGGGTGGTTAATTTTACCCAGGGCGCAGGTGGTAGGGTGGCCTCCGGTCCGGTCGTTCCGGAAGAACATCCTGGCGGAGAAGTCGTCGCCGGTGGCGGCGGCAGCGTTCGTCAAGGTGAGCATGGACGCGCGCCCTACCTGCGCAAGGTGGACCTCAACATGTACAAGACCTATCAGGACCTCTCAAGGCCCTCGAGAAGATGTTCAGCTCCTTCACCATCGGTATGCATGCTTCCTCTCTACTAGATCAGCCATAATATTTTTCATTTATAACTAGGCCACAAAGATATAGTATATATATTTCTACGCTACTCGGCCTGTTCGGAACACCGAAATTTCACGCGAGCGTATATATGTGTGTGTGTAAAAAAAAACAAAAAATGTGCATATTAGACCGCTGAATTTTCTAGAAGTGTGTTTCCTAAACCCTAGTCCCATTTATTTATAACAAGATTGCTATCTATCTAGCTTTTGTTTTCTATCTAGTATCTAGCTGTAGTGTTCCTGAACTTTTATACACAAAAAAGATCATAACATATTTATAAAGTTACTGGCTATATATAGTACATGCATGCATGACTTGCCTATATGATTGCACTTCCATTTGCATGTGTGGTGGTGGTCACCATGTGGTTTTGCCAGGGGTGCATGATTTGCATCGATCCTATTCCTTGGTAGGTGTCTTCCCTGTCTGTGGCATAATGTCCTTGTCTCTCTACCATATGTACACAACAGCTAGCAAGCTCATGATCATGGCATCTGCTCACTCAGCAGCTATCTTTGGTTGGTTCATGATTAGCATGAGTCGTTCTAACTCGATACCCAGTAAGCAATAATCCAACATGCTGGAGCGTGCATCTTAAAAAGGTGCAACCAATGGTTGGTTTCAAAAACAACAATTATTGGTTTTCTCTGTTGTGGTGATTGTAGATTTGTGGCCCGTTGATTTGATACGGTACTTTATTCAGCACTTCCTGTTGTTAAGTAGACCATAACAACTGCTCTGAGCTAACACTATGTATTTTCAAAGTACTGTTGATGTTCTGGAATTAGATATTAATCCCAGTGTACGTGTTGTGACATCAGAAACTGTGGAACTCAGGGATGAACAGCATGAACGAAAGCAAGCTGATGGATCTGCTCAATGGATCCGAGTATGTTCCGACGTACGAGGACAAGCCGGCGACTGGATGCTCGTCGGCGACGTCCCGTGGGAGTGAGTGCTGCAGCCTTGATTCTCCATATGCATAATGCTCCATTTGTGTACTTTATTTCAAACATCTGAAGTACTACTCTGAATCTTTGGTAAGTGCTGGCCTGATGTAACGCTCCGTTTTCTAAAATTTCAGGATGTTCGTCGAGTCATGCAAGCGCCGGATAATGAAGGGATCAGAAGCTATTGGCCTTGGTCAGTAGATCTTCCTTCTCCCTTAAGTTACAGATCAGCGGATGAAAGGCTTTTTTTCTAGAGTTTTGTTAAGATTTGGGGACTTTTGTTTTGATTGTGAATTGCTTTGTTTTGTTTTGAATTGTTTCAGCACCAAGGGCGATGGAGAAATGCAAGAACAGGAGCTGAGGAGAGGTGTACTAAATGTTATGCAAGAATCAAAATACCTATAACCTTGCTCATCCCTGTATCATATTCTCTGTCTTAAGTCTAAGTCTGTATCTCTGATCAGTGAAGTCATTTTGGTTTGTGATCTTCTCTTTTCCAGTAAGTCAGTCCCAAGTCTCATCTTGTTATATACATAAGAAAGAAGCCAAGAACATGTGAGATGTATCTGTACCTGTCTGCCACATAATTGTGTCTTCTCTTTTTGCTCTGCTTGCTCTTCCTTTTTTTCTCTTATGTCTCTTCTTGGCACAAAATGCAAAGGCACCCTATTTTTCTT
This sequence comes from Aegilops longissima, assembly GCA_021605205.1. Classification (NCBI taxonomy): domain Eukaryota; kingdom Viridiplantae; phylum Streptophyta; class Magnoliopsida; order Poales; family Poaceae; genus Aegilops; species Aegilops longissima. The sequence continues at coordinate 14,506 of JAHIAM010020175.1, forward strand.
CTTGCAGTTTGTCCATCAAAGTTGTTTAATATTATCAGCATGGTGTATCAACAAAACAAATATTTATTGCAAGGTGTTAAATGTTAATTGTATTGTATTATGAGCTTGCATGGTGCTTCCTTTGACATGGTTCATTTTGGTGTTGTGAACTTATAATGGTGTTCCACTGAAGAATCATGAGAGGACTCAATGTTAGAGTAGAGATGCTTTGTTCTATGGTGCATTGTCGACATACAAATCGATGTGTGTGTCAACTTGGCTGTCCATGTTTTTTAGACTTGGAGCCAACTGCCACTGGGAGGGAGGGATGCACAGAGGCATCCCATGTGCACCTTGATTTTCATATACCAATCACTAGCTCTCACTACTATTATGAGGCATCACACTTTGCTGCATCTTTTGCTGTCATGTACTATTATTATACATGCCATTGTTTGGTGCATTGTGCCCTGTGTCATGATAAAGGGTGCAGGGTTGGACAAAGTTGAGTTGTCATTTCCCTGTTTTCTAGAGAGGCCCAACAAAAGAAAAACATGAAGTGCTGGAGGGTGTTGCCATGATTTCTGGGAACTTTCAGCTGTACCTTCCTAGCCATGAGTATCTCCCCCAACTAAAGGTGACTTTGCATGTTAGATTAAGCAAACATATTTCCCTTTGGAATCATGTCCCCTGGTGATGCCAGCCTTGGTCTTTTCAAGTGCACATTGTCCTCCTCTCAAGGCAATCTTGTGTTGCTTCCACCAAGAAATTGCTCAGATAAAAGTGGTCACTATGGATATTATTGTTTCTTACCGGCCATGGGTCATCTTTTGAGTAAATAGATAGTTTGTCTCTTAAGGTTGCAACATACAAGATGTTTAGCATCCATCAACAGTTTACCATCAGAGCATGAATTGCGTCCATACTGGCATTTTAGACCAAGCTTTACGGATTCAGAACTGTGCAAACAAAACTTCTGAAATAAATAATATTATTAGATAAATGCTGCAGAGAAATTGCCTCCCGAGTTACGTGGCCGGCGAATCCCCCAAATCCCTGGCGGGGCTTCCATCTCCGTCCCTTCCTACGCGCCGCCACGGTAGCGAAAACTTCCAGGCGCCAGCCCGGCCTTGAGGCCCCTGCTCCCTATGCGGCGAGTTCTTCGCGGCGGGCGTGGCTGCTCCGAGGTGTGGTGCGGCGGCGAAGTACTGGCCTTGGCCTGCACCTGAGTTCGAGCTGCGGCGAGGTCTCGCGATACGGTATCGCGCACCGAGGGCAATGGCCAGTGTGGCCGGATCGGTTCCTGGTAGCGGCGAATCTATCGTGGGCCTTGATCGCTGATATGCGTCGGCCGGTGGTGAGTGCGACTTCGTCGGCATTTGGCGAATCCGTGGGATTCTACCCTTATGGCGGTCGCCAGCGGATGGCAAGCGACTAAAACTAGATCCTTGGGATCGAGCGATGGCGGCGCTTTTAGTCGTAGTCCCTCTTTAGGGCATTGTTTTGGGTTGCTCCGGTTGAAGGACCAACGGCGTCGGCGCCGCGTCACGGTGGAACAGCTGCCGATGTCGCGGCAGGCATGGCGGACGTTGGCGTCTTAGATGCCGTTCCTTAGCCGAGCATCGTCATTGCGTCTGCGTCATCGGGCTCGGGGTGCTCGGGAAACCCTAGATGGGTCTTCCGGATCGAGGCGATGATGGCGTTTATCGCTTTCCCTCACAGGGGCATCGTTTTGGAGTAAGTCTTGGTGGGGATGGTGGGCGGTGCTTCATCTCACATTGATGGCGGCGGATATCGTGACATGGCGCTATGGAGGCTTCGGCGTCCGATGCGGAGATGGACTCGGCGCGCAGGAGGTTGCTGTCCGGTTCATGGTGGCGTCGATGGCGAGTGCCCAAACAAGGTAGAAACCTCAATATGATCACGAAGGCGGACACATGGAAGATGGCGGCGGCGACACACAGTCGTCGACCGGATTGTGCCCGGACCGGTATGTGGCTCGGTGGGGCTCCCGAATGAGTTTAAACTTCCGGCTTTTGATGTTAGGCTTAGGTGAGTGGTTTGGGTAGTGGCCCAACTAGCACCTTCATCATTTTGGATAGGAGTAGTGGCATATGCTGCCAAGATGATGGATTGAGGCATTGATGTAATACTGTAGGTCCTAGAGAATAATCAATAAAGTGGCCGTATGCATCTTCGGATCACGAGAGGCAGAAGTCATCTACTTTTCTAAAAAAAGATAAATGCTGCAAGACTATCTCTTATTATTAGAATACACAAAATTATCCGATTATTCCTCAAGCTGTCTTTGTCGAGTAATGGGCCCGCGGGTAAGCAAGCCCGAGCCCGGACCTTTCAAAACATCCAGGCGAGGCTCGCCTCGAGACCTCAAGGCGAAGAGCGCCTACGAGTCGGCGAGGCCGGATTGCCCCTCGGCCGAGTCGAGCGGCCTTGAGAAGCCGACTCCCAGCTGGCGATCTCGGAGAAGCGGCTATGAAGTCGACCCGCGACTCAACCACCTTCAACCTCTGCGACTATGGGCGGGATGGGGTGCGGCCGCCCGCGCGTATCCCTGCCCGTTCACGAAGAACGAGCATAGCCCGCAGTCGCCCGTCTTGGCGGAGATCTCCGTCCGTGGCAACTTATGTACGCCGGCCACAGCGTCGACCATAAGCGGAACCCACAATGCCGCAACTGTCATACGACCCGGCGGCGGAGACCCGCTGTCGTGGGAGGCGCCAGCGGCGAGCGCCACAAAGGCGGCGAGTCGAGTGGCCGACCCTCCGCGAGTCAAGCGCCATTATCGAACAAGGCGAGGGATATGCGTGATCGCATAGACAAGCAAAATACTATCGGTACTAAGTTCATGATAAATTTAAGTTCAATTAATCATATTATTTTAGAACTCCCACTTAGATAGACATCCTCTAATCTTCTAAGTGATTCGTGATCATATACACCATGTCCGATCGTCACGTGAGATGGAGTAGTTTCAGCAGTGAACATCAATATGTTGATCATATCTACTATATGATTCACGCTCGACCTTCGGTCTCCGTGTCGAGGCCATATCTGTTATATGCTAGGCTCGTCAAGTTTAACTTGAGTATTCGCGTGTAACTGTTTGCACGTTGTATTTGAGCGTAGAGCCTATCACACCCGATCATCACGTGGTGTCTCAACCGAAGAACTTTACATAGCGGTGCATACTCGGAGAACACTTCTTGATAATTTTAGTGAGATCATCTTATAATGCTAGTCGATCAAAGCAAGATAAGATGCATAAAGGATAAACATCACATGCAATCAATATAAGTGATATGATGGCCATCATCGCCGTGTGCTTGTGATCTCCATCTCAGAAACACCGTCATGATCACCATCGTCACGGTGACACCTTGATCTCCATCGTAGCATCGTTGTCGTCTATTAACTATTGCTTCTCGACTATCGCTCTGCTTAGTGATAAAGTAAAGCAATTACATAGCGTTGCATTTCATACAATGGCGACAACCATATGGCTCCTGCGATTTGCGATCTTCGGTTACAAAACATGATCATCTCATACAATAAAATATAGCATCACGTCTTGACCATATCACATCAAAACATGCAAAAACAAGTTAGGCGTCCTCTACTTTGTTGTTGCAAGTTTTCAATGGCTGCTACGGGCTGAGCAAGAACCGTTCTTACCATCAAAACCACAGCGATAGTTTGTCAAGTTGGTGCTGTTTTAACCGCCAGGACGGGCGTAGCCTTTTCGGTTCAACTAAAGTGAGAGACGGACATCCGCGGTCACCTTTAAGCAACGAGTGCTCGAGCGGTGAAACAAGTCTCGCGTAAGCGTCTGGCGTAATGTCGGTCAGGCCGCTTCATCTCACAATACCGCCCGAACCAAAGTATGACATCTTTGGCAAGCGGTATGACTTATATAGCCCCACAACTCACTTGTGTTCTACTGTGCATATGACATCAAGTGCATAAAACCAGGCTACGATACCCTTTGTGGGGAGCGTAGTAATTTCAAAATTTTCCCTACGCTGCGCAAAGATCATGGTGATGGCATAGCGAGAGGAGGTGTATATCCACGTACCCTCGTGGGCCGTGGCGGGCGTTATAACAACTTGCGTTGATGTGTAGTCGTGCGTCTTCACGATCCGAGCCGATCCAAGTGCGAGCATACGGCACCTCCGAGTTCAGCTGCGTTCAGCTCGATGGCGATCCCGGGCTCTAATCCAGCAAAGCGTCGGGGATGAGTTCCGTCAACCTGACGGCGTGGTGGCGATGATGATGCTCACCGGTAGCGAGGCTTCGCCTAAGCTCATGACGATATGACGAAGTGGAATATGGTGGAGGGGCACCGCCTGGCTAAGAATGATCCGTAGATCAACTTGTGTGTCATGGGTGCCCCCCCCTATATATAAAGAACAAGGGGTGCGGCCAGCCCTAGGAGGCGGAGGAGGTCCTCTCCCGGAGTGGGACTCCCCCCCTTTCCTAGTTGGATTAGGACTTGGGGGAGGAAAGAGAAGAGCCCCCCCCTCCTTGTCCTATTCGGACTAGGGGAGAGGCGGCAACCTGCCTAGACCCTCCTCTTCTCCCTCATGGCCCGATAAGCCCATTAACCCCGGAGGTTCAGTAACCCCGGTGTTAAGTAAAATCGATTTCACGGGAACTATTCAAGTCAAACATAGGCTTCCAATATATCAATCTTTATGTCTCATTTTTCGAGACTCCTCGTCGTCATGTCCGTGGTCACAGGGACTCGAACAAACTTGATACATCAAAACTTATAAACTCATAATAAAGCTGTCGCCATAGCGTTAAGCGTCACGGACCCTACGGGTTAGAACTATGTAGACATGACCTAGAACTATTCTCGGTCAATAACCAATAAGCGGAACTGGATGCCCATATTGGTTTCATATTCTTGAAGGTCTTTGTCGGTCAAACCGCATAACGACATATGTTGTTCCCTTTGTCATCGGTATGTTACTTGAGATTCGATCGTCGGTATCCAATACCTAGTTCAATCTAATTACGCAAGAATCTCTTTACTCGTTCCGTACCATCATCTCACAACTAACACTAGTTGCAATGCTTGCAAAGGCTTATGTGATGTGTATTACCGAGAAAACCTAGAGATACCTCTCAGAGCAATGGTGAAAAACCTAATCTCGAAATCGCCAACCCAACATGTACCTTTGGAGACACTGTAGTACTCCTTTATAATCACCCGATTCGTTGTGACGTTTGGTAGCACCAAAGTGTTCCTCCGTGGCAGAGTTGCATAATCCCATAGTTACGGAACATGTATAGGTCATGAAGAAAGCAATAGCAATATACTAAGCGATCAAGTGCTAAGCTAACGGAATGGGTCATGTCAATCACATCATTCTCCTAATGATGTGATCCCATTAATCAAATAACAACACATGTCTATGGTTAGGAAGCATAACCATCTTTGATTAATGAGCTAGTCAAGTAGAGGCATACTAGTAGTACTGTGTTTGTCTATGTATTCACACATGTATTATATTTCCGGTTAATACAATTCTAGCATGAATAATAAACATTTATCATGATATGAGGAAATAAATAATAACTTTATTATTGCCTCTAGGGCATATTTCCTTCTGAGGTCATTAGGACCGAGATAGTCGTCGGGACCCTTTCCAAAGATTACATGTAAATCATTGACCATAGCAAGTATGTGATTACCGATGCGGATGGCGGGCTTCTTGGTGACCGCCTATTTGAAATGCTTGCCTTTCTTTCGACATTGATGGTTGGTGGAAGAAATCTCACGATGCCCGGTACACATTCTCCTGCATTTGTTCGGTATATACTGGTGTCATCTAAGCGATTGCATGCATCCGTGGTATCCCTTGCTTTGTCACGAAAGGTTCTTGAGAGCAGGCCATCATTGATGGTTACAAACAGACAGCATGCATGTCAAATTCCTCTGTTTGTGCTCATCCCACCCATTATTTCCATTCCAGCCTTAAAAGTTCTTGAACTAATGGCCTTAGGTACACATCAATGCGTTGTCGGGTTGCTTAGGGCCTTGGATGAAGCGGCATCATAATGAACTTCCACTTCATGCAGTAAGGAGGAAGGTTATAGATACATAGAGTCACGGGCGGTGTTGTGATGGAAGATAGCGAAGAAGAAGAGGATGAAACCCTTATAAAGCGGTGGGTGTGAAGGGTTTCAGTCGAGTAAGACCTCGTATTCCCACACGTGAGGCATGGACAACACATAAAATCATTACGCTTGTTTGCCTCGTACTGCGAGAAAATTATCGAGGCCCTCAATGTACTCGAGGAGTGCGTCTGTTACCGTCGTCAATGCGGTTCATCTCGTGCATTATATATAATTAGGTGTGTCAAAACCATTACGAACATCATGAATAGATAAGTGACCAAATTAATAGAAGTTCATCATCACATTAAAACCAAAGTGCATGCATAGTTCTCGAGCATCTAATTAAACCATACATTGAAACTATGCAAAACATTTCAATGCAACAACAAATCGATCATAATACGCAACCAAAATAACAATTGATCCAGCGGCATAATGATATCAAGCCTCGGTATGAATGGCATATTTTCTAATCTTTCTAATCTTCACGCTCATTGCATCCATCTTGATCTTGTGATCATCGGCGACATCCAACATGCAACTCCAATATCATCTTCTCCTCCTCAATTTTATTATTTTCCTTCAAGTAATTGTTTCTTCTTCAACTAAATTTAACCTCGGACAATAGGGTCGTTTGGAATTTTGATTCACATACCTTCTAGATAAAAAATCTATGTCACGTTGGTGCATAATTGTCATAAACAATAAATGAACAAATAGTTATAAAATATAATATATATATATATATACCACATCAGAATCATAGACAAGGCGAGGGCGATGGGCGGATACCAAAACCATCGCACTATATAATAACAAGCAATAATAAAAGTAAGAAAATTACACAAGTATCTATCTAAATCATACGTAAGAACTTTTCCTTTTAGAAAGAAGATAAGATCAAAGAGGCTCACCACGGTGGTGTAAGCGGAGATCGGCCTTGAGCGATCGGCGACAATGAGGACGAGGGCCGGGACATGACGGACATGAAACCTAGACAAATCTAGAAAAAATGGAGCTTGGACAAGGAGCTTGAGAGGAGAAAGCTTAAGTGGTGTGGCTCGGGCATTTCATGAACACCTCATGTGCATAGGAAGTGAGTTAGAGCACCACAAAGCTCTCCCCTCGCGGCGAGAAAAAGCAGGCAGTGTGGAGTGCTACTGCTCATTGTGAGGTATATAGGCATCTCATTGGTCGGTTAAGTGGGCGGGCGGGACTAAAGGAATCCTTTGGTCGGTTCGACCCCTGACAGGGACCAATGGTTAATGAGCGAGGCGAGGCGTTGGTGGGATCGTGTGGAGCCAGGACCATCTACATGATCTTACGCGCCCCGCACCTCATGAGCGGGACCTATACCCCACAGGTCCCGTCTGGGACTAATAGGCTAGCCGGACTGGACCAAAGCCTTGTTTCCTACTAGTGTAATGAGGTGTCATGTGGTGAGGTGAAAAATGTGCATGAGATCAACTAATAATGAAAACTTTTTCCCATGCATATAGTGGTGAGCCTTTGCTAAAGTGGCATGTGTGCATGTTAAGATAAATAGGATAATGGGAATTAACTTCTTATATATAGGACACATTGTGAGTCTGGAAAAGAAATTACTCAGCATGCCTAGCTAGCTTGCCCCAACGTTAATCTGTATTCGGTTTGCTGTGACAAAATCTACTTCCTCCGTTTATAAATATAAGCTTTTTAAAGATTTTAATGTAATCTATATCGGATGTATAAAATATATTTTAAAGTGTACATCACTCATTGCTTTGTATATTCATATAAAAATCTATTTTAAAGTGTAGATCACTCATTGCTCCGTATGAAGTTTATATTAATAGAATCTCTAAAAATACTACTCCCTCGTCGTAATGTAAGGCGTTTTTTGGCTACATGTAGTGTCGAAAAAGTGCTGATATGAAGAAGGTATTAAGGAAGAGGAGTATGATTTTATGAGATTTGCAGGGCCGTACATGGCATGAACTCGAGCTGGCACGAAAGGTACATGTGACGAGCGGATCGATTGATCGAACGAGCTGTCAGATCTCGTTTTGCTCCAAGAAAATGGGCGCTTCATGGGCGACCAGAGAAACCCATGCCTGCATGCGCATGCATGGATGCGTATGTGTGCCTTGGCTGGTTCTGTAATAAGTCAGCGGACAGAGTGGCGCCATAGCTTCACCGAGAGAGACGGCGGCCGCCGATCCGTGAGATGCATGCATATACATGTATGTATGCTCACTCCGTTTAGAATATTTGTCTTCTAGCAATGTAAATGAACTGTTGTCTGCGATGTATGTAAACGTGTTGACAGTAGTGATTCACTTATTTTGCTTCGTATGTAGTATCGTTTGTTGAAATCTGAAAACCAATTATTTAGGAACGGAGAATGTCGCTGTCTTATGTTTGGTCCAACCTCGCCTCGCTATAAAACAGAATATCAACTTTAGGAAACAGAAACTTTAACAACGTCGGCCTTTACATTGGAGATGCATATAACCCTCTACGTATGTTGATAGAGTCCTAGAAACAAAATGTTCTCATCGACAAAAGTGGCGACGGGCCATAGAACGCATGTAACATTGGCGTTCGCCGGATCCTGTGTTATGGCGACTCCGACCCAATGGTTAACAGTCATCTGGCGTTAGGGCGCTAAAAGGCATAAACATGGCGAGCTACCGTTTCCTGAGTGCAATAACTTCGGTGGATATTTTGAGGTGCGAGGATTCCTTCACGTACCAAAGCGACAACGACCAGCGGACACCACAGCGCGAATCGGCTCAACCTTGCCCGAGCAATACCATCGGCGTCGCCCGCTAGCGCGCCTCCTCAAGCCGTCATCAAGCCTTCACGAGATTCAGACTCAATTTGTGTGTCGGCTCCCCCACGAAGAAGTGGATCGACTCAAAGCCTCAGCGAGCAGTACGAGAATTCTTCAGGCGGCTCCAAGATCGCCCTTGATCGAGAGCCGGCCAGGGACTTGGGCCCGGCCGCCGGCGGCAACCGATGCACCGAAGACTCGAGGCTCGGCCCGGGGACTGCACCCGGTCGGCGGGAGACTTCATCAACCCGGCAAGTGGCGCGGACTCGGCCCGCGCCTCCCGGTGAGTCGCCCTCGTCCAAATAGCAAGTCTTGGCGATTGAAGAAATAGCAGCACCCTCATGGGCCCAGCCATCACAAGTTCTTAATGGCGGAGCTACCTACCGACAAAATCTCGGCTCAGCAAGTACAACGCATGACAGCCCTACCATAGTCAGCAATTTGGTCGGTAGCGCGTCACGGTGTTTACCAGCGTTGCGTCGAGCGGGAGCAAAGGTCAGCGATTCTCAAAGACATTCATCAAAGGCAGAGTCACGGCCACCATGCGGCCTCAAGAGCACTCGTCGACAAAGCCTTCAAACACTGGTTTCTTACGGTTGCCGCCCTAAGAAGGGCCAAAGAATTAGTCCAAAAATGCAAGGGTGCGGATGTTCCGCTCCAAGCGTTTAAGCCGGCTTCTACACTAAAGACTATCCCTATAACTTTGGCCTTTGCCCTTTGGGGCTGGACATGGTGGGACCATTCAAAAGCAGCACAAAGCGGCCTAACTCACTTACTTGTCGCGGTGGACAAGTTCACCAAGTGGATAGAAAGCAAAGCCCATCAAAAAGTGAATGGTCCAGCTGCAGTAACTTTCCTCGCCGACATCACAACTTCGATACAGCGTACCACGCAGCATCATCACCGACAATGGCACAAACTTTGCCAAAAAGCGCCACAGCTTTGTTCTGCCTTGTAGCGCAAGGCATCAAAGCCCGGACTTGGCGTCTGTTGCCCATCCATGATCAAGCGGCCGGTGGAAGCAAACGGCCTCATCTGCTCGGCATCAAACCTCGACTGAAGTCCGAACCCAGCTGGAAGCGTTCGGCATTTAAGCCGAGGTTGTCGATTCGTCCATTTTGGTTTGCATGCGACTCCGAACAAGTCAACCGGCTTCACCCTTCTTCCTCGTCTGGTGATGCTGACACGTTATCCCAGAACGCAAGTTCGACTCCCGCGAGTCACCATGTACCTTAGGAGGAAGCGAAGAAGCACGTCAAGGCGGCGTTGATCTGCTGGAAGAGGGCGGGTATTGCTTTTCGGCGGTCGTCATCTACAATGAGCCTGCGCATACTACAACAAGGAAGGTCAAGCGAGATCTTTCAAGAGGCGACCTTGTGCTCCGGCTGATCTAGCGAACAACAGCCCAGCACAACTATCGGCGCCAGGAAGAACCCCTTCATATCGGCAAAGTGTTGAGCGGCGACTCTACTACGATCGGCCGAAGCCCGAACACGCAGAGATGACTCCGGCAAAGGCAAGCGGCCATGGAGCATAAATCTTCTCCGTAGATTTTTGATTAATCACCGGTATGTACCACCGCTACCTTTTGTGTTAAAAGTACCAAGACTTGGGTCCCCAAGGGGCAGGCTCAGGGGCCTTTGCTTTTCATTATCGTATGATAAATTATGCCTTCCAGTATGTTATTCCTTGTTATGCCACACAACCACGGGTTCAACTAATTCGGCCGGGCACTTTCGCCGCCTTGCGCTATGAAATACTTCACTCATAGATCCGGACGAGTAGTGTACGATTACCTAAAGCCGTCTCTGTCGAAGCTCCTCGCTTCCGAAGCGGCTTGTTTGAGTGGAGCGGGGAGTAAGGAAGAATAGGCGCCCACATGAAAATGGCTAAGGACCCCAAGCATAAACATAGCTAAAGTGACACCAACCCCTCTTCGCAAAACCGACTCTTGAGTAGTCGGCTTGCCGCTTTCTATCGACTTGTTAAAGACTCTAAAAGCAGCCCAGTACTTGCCTTCCCCCAGTAAAGCACTTGCCATCAAGCGGCACTCCACAGGCGGTTGCCCGGCGGGCAGGCGGCAACTAAGGAAAGGCGGCAAGGAAAAGCCATAGAGCAAGGAGCAAGGAAGATAGAATTAGGATATATTTACCAGATATAGGCCCTCGGCGAATCTTGACAGAAGTTCAAAATGCACCCAGCAGGTGGAATTGTCTTGAATTAACAAGTTTTTCCCAAGACTATCCAGCAGATAAAACTAGGGAACGGCAGTGCCTAGGAAGCGGCGGGGAGGTTTGAAGAGGCGGAGGAGGCAGCGGTGTCGGCGCCCGAGAGCGGCCGGGCTGAAGCGATCTCGGCAATCATCTCCAGTGACAACCCGGCCCGGATAGGCGCGGCTACGTTCTTTGAAGCGTGATCAGTGAGGGTAGTCGCCCGCCCGTCTTGGCGCCTCCATCTCATCTCCGTCCTCCGCCTCGCCTTCCTCCTCGTTGCTGGGCGATCACCTCCGCCGAGTCCTACGTCATAGTCAAGGTTCATCACGAACCATTCCGTGACGCCTCCTGCCGTCCTCGGCCCTTTCGAGGCAGAAAGGCGGCGTCCAAATGTGTCAGCGATCACGCCGCCTTACGTTCAACGAGGCATCTTCCGCAGCAGCAGCTCCGCACGGGCCTCGGCCAGCGAACGCAGCCGGCGGTCGGATCCAGCCCCAGATACCACGCCTTGGCAATTCCAAGGCCCGGTGGCGCTCGGCCCGGGAGAACCCTTCAAGCCTCAAGGCGGCGGCCGCGACCTCCGGCCGGTCGGCGATCCAGTAGGAGTCTGTGAGAACCGGCATGTCAGCCCGCAGGCAGCAATCGCTGAGCTTACGGCGTGGCGTTGAAGCGGCGCAGCATCGATTGAAGGAAATATGCCTAGAGGCAATAATAAAGTTATTATTTATTTCCTTATTTCATGATAAATGTTTATTATTCATGCTAGAATTGTATTAACGGAAACATAATACATGTGTGAATACATAGACAAACATATAGTCACTAGTATGCCTCTACTTGACTAGCTCATTAATCAAAGATGGTTATGTTTCCTAACCATAGACATGTGTTGTTATTTGATTAATGGGATCACATCATTAGGAGAATGATGTGATTGACATGACCCATTCCGTTAGCCTAGCACTTGATCGTTTAGTATGTTGCTATTGCTTTCTTCATGACTTATACATGTTCCTATAACTATGAGATTATGCAACTCCGTTTACGGAGGAACACTTTGGGTGCTACCAAGCGTCTGGCGTAACTGGGTGATTATAAAGGTACTACAGGTGTCTCCAAAGGTACATGTTGGGTTGGCGTATTTGAGATTAGGTTTTGTCACTCCGATTGTCGGAGAGGTATCTCTGGGCCCTCTCGGTAATGCACATCACTATAAGCCTTGCAAGCAATGTAGCTAATGAGTTAGTTCGGAATGATGCATTACGAGCGAGTAAAGAGACTTGCGATGCGAGATTGAACTAGGTATTGGATACCGGCGATCAAATCTCGGGCAAGTAACATACCGATGACAAAGGGAACAACGTATGTTGTTATGCGGTTTGACCGATAAAGATCTTAAGTAGAATATGTAGGAGCCAATATGAGCATCCAGGTTCCGCTATTGGTTATTGACCAAGAATAGTTCTAGGTCATGTCTACATAGTTCTCGAACCGTAAGTCCATGCAACAAGGTTTCGATGGCGGTTATATTATGAGTTTATGAGTTTTGATGTACGAAGGAGTTAGTCCCGGATGAGATCGGGGACATGGCGAGAGTCTCGAAATGGTCGAGGCGTAAAGATCGATATATTGGACGACTATATTGGTTCGGAAAGGTTCGAGTGATTAATTATTTTGAATCTGGGAGAGTTCTGAGAATTCGGGAAGTATTGGGCCTTATTGGGCCTGGTGGAAGAGAGGGCTGCCTAGGGCAGGCGCGCGCCCCATGGCCTAGTCCGAATTGGACTAGGGAGAACGCACCCCTCCTTCCTTCCTTCTCTCTTCCTTCCTTGTCTCCTACTCCTAATACATGGAAGGACTCCTAGTTGGACTAGGAAGGGAATCCTACTCGGTGGGAGTAGGACTCCCCATGGCGCCCCTCCTAGGGCCGGCCTCCTCCTCCTCCCTCCTTTATATCTCAGGGGCAGGGGCACCCCATGAACACACAAGTTGATCTCGGATCGTTCCTTAGCCGTGTGCGGTGCCCCCTCCACCATATTCCACCTCGGTCATATCGTCGCGGAGCTTAAGCGAAGCCCTGCGCCGCATGGAGCATCATCATCGTCACCATGCCGTCGTCTTGTGGAACTCATCCCGACACTTTGCTGGATCGGAGTCAGGGATCGTCATCGAGCTGAGCGTGTGCTGAACTTCGGAGGTGCCGTCGTTCGGTGCTTGGATCGGTCGGATCGTGAAGGCGTCGACTACATCAACAGCGTTGTCATAGCGCTTCGCTTTCGGTCTCACGAGTGCGTGGACACACTCTCCCTCTCGTTGCTATGCCATCACCATGATCTTGCGTGTGCGTAGGAAATTTTTGAAATTACTCGTTCCCCAGCGATGGCATCGAGCCTGGTTTTATGCGTTGATGTCATATGCAGAGTAGAACACAAGTGAGTTGTGGGCGATATAAGTCATCTTGCTTACCAGCATGTCATACTTTGGTTCAGCGGTATTGTGAGATGAAGCGGCCGGACCGACATTACGCGTGCGCTTCGCGAGACTGGTTTCACCGCTTGAGCACTTCGTTGCTTAAAGGTGACCGGCGGGTGTCTCTCTCACTTTAGTTGAACCGGTGTGGCTATGCCGGTCCTTGCGAAGGTTAAAACAGCACCAACTTGACAAACTATCGTTGTGGTTTTGATGCGTAGGTAAACGGTTCTTGCTCAGCCCGTAGCAGCCACGTAAAACTTGCAACAACAAAGTAGAGGGCGTCTAACTTGTTTTTGCAGGGCATGTTGTGATGTGATATGGTCAAGGCGTGATGCTATATTTTATTGTATGAGATGATCATGTTTTGTAACGAGTTATCGACAACTGGCGAGAGCCATATGGTTGTCGCTTTATTGTATGAAATGCAAGCGCCATGTAATTGCTTTACTTTATCACTAAGCGGTAGCGATAGTCGTAGAAGCAATAGTTGGCGAGACAACGATGCTCTGATGGAGATCAAGGTGTCGCGCCGGTGGCGATGGTGATCATGGCGGTGCTTGGAGATGGAATCACAAGCACAAGATGATGATGGCCATATCATATCACTTATATTGATTGCATGTGATGTTTATCCTTTATGCATCTTATCTTGCTTTGATTGGCGGTAGCATTATAAGATGATCTCTCACTAAAATTATCAAGGTGTTCTCCCGAGTATGCACCGTTGCCAAAGTTCGTCGTGCCTGGACACCGCGTGATGATCGGGTGTGATAAGCTCTCGTCCATCTACAGCGGGTGCAAGCCAGTTTTGCACCGCAGAATACTCAGAGTTAAACTTGTGAGCCTAGCATATGCAGATATGGCCTCGGAACACGGAGACCGAAAGGTCGGCGTGAATCATATAGTAGATATGATCAACATAGTGATGTTCACCATTGAAAACTACTCCATCTCACGTGATGATCGGACATGGTTTAGTTGATTTGGATCACGTGATCACTTAGATGACTAGAGATGTCTATCTAAGTGGGAGTTCTTAAGTAATATGATTAATTGAACTTTAATTTATCATGAACTTAGTCTGGTAGTATTTTGCAAATTATGTTGTAGATCAATAGCTCGCGTTGTTGCTTCCCTATGTTTTTTATATATGTTCCTAGAAAATTGTGTTGAAAGATGTTAGTAGCAATGATGCGGATTGGATCCGTGATCGAGGTTTATCCTCATTGCTGCCTGAGAAGAATTATGTCCTTAATGCACCGCTAGGTAGCAGACCTATTGCAGGAGCAGATCACGAGGCGTTATGAGCGTTTGGCTAGCTCAATATGATGACTACTTGATAGTTTAGTGCACCATGCTTAGCGGCTTAGAATCGGGACTTCAAAGGCGTTTTGAGCGTCATGGACCATATGAGATGTTCAGGAGTTGAAGTTAATATTTCAAGCAAATACCGAGTTGAGAGATATGAAGTCTCCAACAAGTTCTATAGCTAAAGATGGAGAGAATCGCTCAACTAGTGAGCATGTGCTCAGATTATGCAGGTACTTCAATCGCTTGAATCAAGTGGGAGTTAATCTTCGAGATAAGATAGTGATTGACAGAATTCTCTAGTCACCATCACTAAGTTACTAGAACTTCGTGATGAACTATAGTATGCAAGGGATGACGAAAACGATTCCCGAGCTCTTCGTGATGTTGAAATCGCGAAGGTAGAAATCAAGAAAAGAGCATCAAGTGTTGATGATTGACAAGACCACTAGTTTCAAGAAAGGGCAAAGGAAAGAAAGGGAACTTCAAGTAGAAAGACAAGCAAGTTGTCACTCCTGCGAAGAAGCCCAAAGCTGGACCAAGCACGAGGCGAGTGCTTTACACTGCAAGGAAATGGTCCTTTGAGCGGAAATGCCCTGAATATTTGGTGGATAAGAAGGATGGCAAAGTGAACAAGGTATATTTGATATACAGGTTATTGATGTGTGCTTTACTAGTGTTTATAGTAGCCCCAGTATTTGATACTTGTTAGGTTGCTAAGATTAGTAACTCGAAAGCAGGAGTTCTGAGAATAAGCAGAGACTAGTTGAAGGAAGACGATGAGTGTTGGAAGTAGTTCAAGATTGATATGATCATCATGAGTCGGGATTAGTAGTAGCCCCAGTATTTGATACTTGTTAGGTTCTAAGATTAGTAACTTCGCAGTTCAGAATAAGCAGAAACTAGTTGAAGGGAAGTGGCGATGAGTGTTGGAAGTAGTTCAAGATTGATATGATCATCAGCACACTCCTATACTATTAGGATTAGTGGTGAACCTAAATAAATGTTATTTGGCGTTTGTGTTGAGCATGAATATGATTTGATCATGTTTATTGCAATCTGATTATTCATGTAAGTTAGAGAATAATTATTATTACTGTTTACATGAATAAAACCTTCTATGGTCATACACCCAATGAAAATGGTTTGTTGGATCTCGATCGTGTGATACACATATTCATAATATTGAAACCAAAAGATGCAAAGTTAATAATGATAGTGCAACTTATTTGTGGCCTTGCCGTTTAGGTCATATTGGTGTAAAAGCATGAAGAAACTCCATCTTGATGGGCTTTTGGAATCACTTGATTATGAATCACTTGATGCTTGCGAACCGTGCCTTCATGGGCAAGATGACTAAAACTCCGTTCTCGGAACAATGGGCGAGCAACTGACTTATTGGAAATAATACATACCGATGTATGCGATCCGATGAGTGTTGAGGCTCGCGGCGTGTATCATTATTTTCGACCTTCACAGATGATTTGAGCAGATATGGGTATATCTACTTGATGAAACATAAGTCTGAAATAGTTGAAAAGTTCAAGAATTTCAGAGTGAAGTGGAAAATCATCGTAACAAGAAAATAAAGTTTCTGCGATCTGATCGTGGAGATGAATATTTGAGATTCTGAGTTTGGTCTTCAATTAAAACAATGTGGAATAGTTTCACAGCTCCGCCACGGAACACCACAGCGTTATGGTGTGTCGAGCGTAAATGTAACCGTACTTTATTTGATATGGTGCGATCTATGATGTCTCTTACCGATTTACCACTATCGTTTTGGGGTTATGCATTAGAGACAGCTGCATTCACGTTTAATAGGGCACCATCTAAATCCGTTGAGGCGACACCGTATGAACTATGGTTTAGCGATGAAACCTAAGTATCGTTTCTTAAAGTTTGGAGTTGTGATGCTTATGTGAAAAAGTTTCACTGATAAGCTCGAACCCAAATCGGAGAATGCGTCTTCATAGAATACCCAAAGGTAACTATTGGGTACACCTTCTATCACAGATCCGAAGGCAAGTTTTTCGTTGCTAAGATGGATCCTTTCTAGAAGGAGTTTCTCTCGAAAGAAGTGAGTGGGAGGAAAGTAGAACTTGATGAGGTAATTGTACCTTCTCCCTTATTGGAAAGTAGTTCATCACGAAATCAGTTCGATGATTCCTACACCAATTAGTGAGGAAGTTAATGATGATGATCATGAAACTTGAGATCAAGTTGCTACCAAACCTCGTGGGTCTTCGAGTAAGATCCGCACCAGTGAATGCGGTAATCATATTACGGAAGTCATGTTACTAGACCATGATGAACCTACGAACTATGAGGAAGCGATGATGAGCCCAGATTCCAGCGAAATGGCTTGAGGCCATGAAATCGAGATAGGATCCATGTATGAGAACAAAGTATGGACTTTGATTGACTTGCTCGATGATCGGCAAGCCATGTTAAATAAATGGATCTTCAAGAGGAAGGCGGACACTGATAGTAGTGTTACTATCTACAAAGCTCGACTTGTCACAAAAGGTTTTCGACAAGTTCAAGGTGTTGACTACAATGAGATTTTCTCAAGCGTAGCGATGCTTAAGTCTGTCCGAATCATGTTAGCAATTGCCACATTTTATGAAATCGGCAAATGGATGTCAAAACTACATTCTTTAATGGATTTATTAAAGAAGAGTTGTATATGATGCAACAGAAGGTTTTGTCAATCCTAAAGGAGCTAACAAAATGTGCAAGCTCCAGCGATCCATCTATGGACTGGTGCAAGCATCTCGGAGTTGGAATAAGCGCTTTGATAGTGTGATCAAAGCATATGGTTTTATCTGAGACTTTTGGAAGCTTGTATTTACAAGAAAGTGAGTGGGAGCACTACAACATTTACGATAAGTATATGTGAATGACATATTGTTGATCGGAAATAATGTAGAATTATTCGCAAAGCATAAAGGAGTATTTGAAAGGAGTTTTTCAAAGAAGGACCTCGGTGAAGCTGCTTACATATTGAGCATCAAGATCTATAGAGATAGATCAAGGCGGCTTGATAAGTTTTCAATGAGTACATACCTTGACAAGATTTTGAAGTAGTTCAAAATGGAGCGAGTCAAAAGAAGAGTTCTTGCTGTGTTACAAGGTGTGAAATTGAGTAAGACTCAAATCCCGACCACGGCAGAAGATAGAAAAGAGAATGAAAGTCATTCCTATGCCTCGATCATAGGTTCTATAAAGTATGTCATGCTATGTACGGACCTATTGTATACCTTACTCTAATTTGGCAAGGGAGTACAATAGTGATCTAGGAGTAGATCCTTTGGACATTGGTCAAGAACATCCTTAGTGAGGACTAAGGAAATATTTCTCGATTATGGAGGTGATAAAAGAGCCCGTCGTAAAGAGTTACATCGATGCAAGCTTTTACACTGATCGAGATGACTCTAAGTCTCAATCTGGATACATATTGAAAGTGGGAGCAATTAGCTAGAGTAGCTCCATGCGAGCATTGTAGACATAGAATATTTGCAAAATACATACGGCTCTGAATGTAAGCGAGACCCGTTGACTAAGCTTCTCTCACGAGCAAAACATGATCATACCTTAGTACTCTTTGGGTGTTAATCACATAGCGATGTGAACTAGATTATTGACTCTAGTAAACCCTTTGGGTGTTGGTCACATGGCGATGTGAACTATGGGTGTTAATCACATCTGAGATGTGAATATTAGTGTTGAATCACATGATGATGTGAACTAGATTATTGACTCTAGTGCAAGTGGGAGACTGAAGGAAATATGCCTAGAGGCAATAATAAAGTTATTATTTATTTCCTTATTTCATGATAAATGTTTATTATTCATGCTAGAATTGTATTAACGGAAACATAATACATGTGTGAATACATAGACAAACATATAGTCACTAGTATGCCTCTACTTGACTAGCTCATTAATCAAAGATGGTTATGTTTCCTAACCATAGACATGTGTTGTTATTTGATTAATGGGATCACATCATTAGGAGAATGATGTGATTGACATGACCCATTCCGTTAGCCTAGCACTTGATCGTTTAGTATGTTGCTATTGCTTTCTTCATGACTTATACATGTTCCTATAACTATGAGATTATGCAACTCCGTTTACGGAGGAACACTTTGGGTGCTACCAAGCGTCTGGCGTAGCTGGGTGATTATAAAAGTACTACAGGTGTCTCCAAAGGTACATGTTGGGTTGGCGTATTTGAGATTAGGTTTTGTCCTCCGATTGTCGGAGAGGTATCTCTGGGCCCTCTCGGTAATGCACATCACTATAAGCCTTGCAAGCAATGTAGCTAATGAGTTAATTCTGGAATGATGCATTACGTAGCGAGTAAAAAGACTTGCCCGATGCGAGATTGAACTAGGTATTGGATACCGGCGATCAAATCTCGGGCAAATAACATACCGATGACAAAGGAACAACGTATGTTGTTATGCGGTTTGACCGATAAAGATCTTACGTAGAATATGTAGGAGCCAATATGAGCATCAGGTTCCGCTATTGGTTATTGACCGGAGAATAGTTCTAGGTCATGTCTACATAGTTCTCGAACCCGTAGAATCCATGCAACAAGGTTTCGATGGCGGTTATATTATGAGTTTATGAGTTTTGATGTACGAAGGAGTTAGTCCGGATGAGATCGGGGACATGGCGAGAGTCTCGAAATGGTCGAGGCGTAAAGATCGATATATTGGGCGACTATATTGGTTCGGAAAGGTTCGAGTGATTGGTATTTTGAATCTGGGAGATTACTGAGAATTCGCGGGAGAAGTATTGGGCCTTATTGGGCCTGCAGGAAAGAGAGGGCTGCCTAGGGCAGGCCGCCCCCATGGCCTAGTCCGAATTGGACTAGGGGGAGGCGCACCCCCTCCTTCCTTCCTTCTCTCTTCCCTTCCTTGTCTCCTACTCTACTACATGGAAGGACTCCTAGTTGGACTAGGAAAGGGAATCCTACTCCGGTGGGAGTAGGACTCCCCATGGCGCGCCCTCCTAGGCGGCCTCCTCCTCCCTCCTCCTTTATATCACGGGGCAGGGGGGCACCCCATGAACACACAAGTTGATCTCTGGATCGTTCCTTAGCGTGTGCGGTGCCCCCTCCACCATATTCCACCCGGTCATATCGTCGCGGAGATTGGCGAAGCCCTGCGCGGTGGAGCATCATCGTCCATCCTGCCCGTCGTCTTGTGGAACTCATCCCGACACTTTGCTGGATCGGAGTCGGGGATCGTCATCGAGCTGAAGTGTGCTGAACTTCGGAGGTGCCGTCGTTCGGTGCTTGGATCGGTCGGATCGTGAAGGCGTCGACTACATCAACAGCGTTGTCATAACGCTTCCGCTTCACGGTCTCACAGTGCGTGGACATACACTCTCCCCTCTCGTTGCTATGCCATCACCATGATCTTGCGTGTGCGTAGGAAATTTTTGAAATTACTCGTTCCCCAACACCGATGAGTCGGCCGCAGGCGAGCCTCGATGCTCAAAAGCTGCTGCGTCAAAGGGGTCCGGCGTTAGCGGCAATCTCGGCGCCACTCGCCCTCCGCACCTCGCGATCAGCCTCGATGGCTTCATTGGCCGCTGCGTATGGCGAGGAAGAAATGCTGCCAAGGCGGAGAAAAAAGCAAGTCAAAAACCGAGTCAGCCCGACTTATAGTCAGCCCGGCTCAAAGAAAGAAAGAAGAAAACTCACCGTCAGCGATGTCGCCGATTTCATAGGGCGGTCGGCGGTGCCTCCTTATCGATCGAGGAAGGCGCTCACTTTCGAACTTCGGCCGGAAAGCGGTCTCGCTTCTTATGCCGCTTTCGTCCTGCGCCATCTTGATGCTCCTTTTGCTCACTTGACTCGTATTAAAGCGAATCGCGCTTCTGCGGCGAGCTGTGCCTCCTCCCCTTTAGCGCGCGCAAGGCCGTGTCGGCTGCGCCCATTGCCGACGGAGAGTGGCGTTGGCCTCTAAAGAATAAAAAGGAAAAGGGCGTTAAATGGCGTCAGCTAAGAAATTGCTAGGAAGATCATTGGCCCAACTTTCCGTGATCGGCCGAATCTCGGGGACTACAGCCAGCAGGTGCGCCCGGTGTTGGGGAGCGTAGTAATTTCAAAAATTTCCTACGATCACGCAAGACCATGGTGATGGCATAGCGAGAGGAAGAGTGTCCGTCACGTACCCTCGTGAACCCGGCGGGCGTTATAACAACGCGGTTGATGTAGTCGTGCGTCTCCACGATCCGACCGATCAAGCACGAGCGTCGGCACCTCCGAGTTACGCACGTTCAGCTCGATGGCGATCCCGGACTCGATCCAGCAAAGTGTCGGGGATGAGTTCCGTCAACCTGACGGCGTGGTAGCGGTGATGATGCTCCACCGGCGCGGGGCTTCGCCTAAGCTCATGACGATATGACTTCTCCAGCGCGGGCTTCGCCTAAGCTCATGACGATATGACGAAGTGGAATATGGTGGAAGGGCACCGCTGCGGCTAAGGAAAGATCCGTAGATCAACTTGTGTGTCTTGGGGTGCCCCTGCCCCGTATATAAAGGAGACAAGGGAGGTGGCGGCCCTAGGAGGCGCGCCAAGGAGGTCCTACTCCCGGGAGTAGGACTCCCCCCCTAGTTGGACTAGGTTTGGAGGAGGAGAAGGGGAAGGCGCGCCCCCTTCCTTGTCCTATTCGGACTAGAGGGGGGAGGCGCGCAGCCACCTTGGGCTGCCCTTCCTCTTCTCCTATGGCCCATTAAGGCCCATTGACCTCCCGGGGGTTCGGTAACCTCCGGTACTCGGTAAAATCGATTTCACCGGAACATTTCCGATGTCAAATGTAGGCTTCAATATATCAATCTTTATGTCTCGACCATTTGAGACTCCTCGTCATGTCCGTGATCACATCCGGGACTCGAACAACCTTGGTGCATCAATACTTATAAACTCATTATGAGCTGTCGCCGAAGCGTTAAGCGTGCGGACCCTACGGGTTCGAGAACTATGTAGACATGACCTAGAACCATTCTCGGTCAATAACCAATAGCGGAACCTGGATGCCCATATTGGTTCCTACATATTCTCTGAAGATCTTTATCGGTCAAACCGCTAACGACATCGTTGTTCCCTTTGTCATCGGTATGTTACTTACGAGATTTGATCGTCGGTATCAATACCTAGTTCAATCTCGTTACGGTAAATCTCTTTACTCGTTCCGTAATACATCATCTCACAACTAACTCATTAGTTGTAATGCTTACAAGGCTTAGGTGATGTGTATTACCGAGAAGGCCTAGAATACCTCTCCGACGATCGGGTGACAAAACCTAATCTCGAAATCGCCAACCCAACAAGTACCTTTGGTGACACTGTAGTACTCCTTTATAATCACCCGATTCGTTGTGACGTTTGGTAGTACCAAAGTGTTCCTCCGGTAAGCAGGAGTTGCATAATCTCATAGTTACAGGAACATGTATGGGTCATGAAGAAAGCATTAACATACTAAGCGATCAAGTGTTAAGCTAACGGAATGGGTCATGTCAATCAGATCATTCAACCAATGATGTGACCTTGTTAATCAAATAACAACTCCTTGTTCATGGTTAGGAAACATAACCATCTTTGATTAACAAGCTAGTCAAATAGAGGCATACTAGTGACATCTTGTTTGTCTATATATTCACACATGTATTATGTTTCGGTTAATACAATTCTAGCATGAATAATAAACATTTATCATGATATAAGAAATAAATAATAACTTTATTATTGCCTCTAGGGCATATTTCCTTGATCTCCCACTTGCACTAGAGTCAATAATCTAGATTACAAAGTAATGATCCTTACACCCATGGAGTCTTGGTGCTGATCATGTTTTGCTCGTGGAAGAGGCTTAGTCAGCAGATGCGCAACATTCAGATCCGTATGTATTTTGCAAATCTCTATGTCTCCCACTTGGACTTGGTCCCGAATGGAATTAGGCGTCTCTTGATGTGCTTGGTCCTCTTGTGAAATCTGGATTCCTTTGCCAAGGCAATTGCACGATATTATCACGGAAGATCTTCATCGGTCCCGATGCACTAGGTATGACACCTAGATCGGAAATGAACTCTTTCATCAGACTCCTTCATTCGCTGCTTCGAAGCAGCTATGTACTCCGCTTCACATGTAGATCCTGCCACGGCCTTTGTTTAGAACTGCACCAGCTGACAGCTCCACCGTTTAATAAAAACACGTATCCGGTTTGCGATTTAGAATCGTCCGGATCGGTGTCAAAACTTACATCGGCGTAACCATTTACGACTAGCTCTTTGTCACCTCCATATCTGAAACATATCCTTAGTCCTTTTCGGTATTTGGGATGTTCTTGACGCTGTCGATGATCCCTCTGGATTACTTTGGTACCTTCTGCCAAGCTTACAGCTAAGCATCGTCGGGCTGGTACACAGCATTGCATACATGATAGAGCCTATGGCTGAAGCATAGGGAACATCTTTCATTTTCTCTCTATCTTCTGCTGTGGTGGGCATTGAGTCGACTCAATCTTACACCTTATGTCTGGTAAAAACCTTTCTTTGCACTGATCCATTTGAACTTCTTCAAAACTTTATCAAGGTATGTGCTGCGAAAGTCAATTAAGCGTCTTGATCTATCTCTATAGATCTTGATGCCCAATATATAAGCAACTTCACGAGGTCTTTCATTGAAAAACTTTTATTCAAGTATCCTTTTATGCTATCCAGAAATTCTATATCATTTCCAATCAATAATATATCGTCCACATATAATATTAGAAATGCTCTGAGCTCCCACTCACTTTCTTGTAAATCTGAGGCTTCTCCAAAGTGCAGTACAAACCCATATCTTTGATCACACTATCAAAGCGTTTATTCCAACTCGAGAGGCTTGCACGGACCATAAATTGATCGTTGGAGCTTGCACACTTTGTTAGCACCCTTTGGATCGACAAAACCTTCTGGTTGCATCATATACAACTCTTCTTCAGAAATCCATTCAAGAATGCGGTTTTACATCCATTTGCCAAATTTCATAATCATAAAATCGGCAATTGCTAACATGATTCGGACAGACTTAAGCATCGCTTCTGGTGAAAAGTCTCATCGTAGTCAACCCTTGAACTTGTCGAAAACCTTTTGCAACAAGTCGAGCTTTGTAAACAGTTATATTACCATCGGCGTCGGTCTTCTTCTTAAAGATCCATTTATTTTCAATGGCTTGCCGATCATCGAACAAGTCAACCAAAATCCATACTTTGTTCTCATACATGGATCCCATCTCAGATTTCATGGCTTCCAGCCATTTTGCGAATCTGGGCTCACCATCGCTTCTTCATAGTTCGTAGGTTCGCCATGGTCAAGTAACATGACTTCGAATAGGATTACCGTACCACTCAGTGCGTATTTTACTCTGGTTGACCTCGAGGTTCGATAGTAACTTGATCTGAAGCTTCATGATCATCATCATTAGTTTCCTCACTAATTGGTGTGGTTGTCACGGGAACCATTTCTTGTGATGAACTACTTTCCAATAAGGGAGTAGATACTGATTATCTCATCAAGTTCTACTTTCCTCCCCTCACTTCTTTGAGAGAAACTCCTTCTCTAGAAAGGATCCGAATTAACGAAAATCTTGCCTTGGATCTGTGATAGAAGGTGTACCCATGATCTCCTTTGGGTATCCTATGAAGACACATTTTTCGATTTGGGTTCGAGCTTATCTGGTTGAAGTTTCTTCACATAAGCATCGCAGCCCCAAACTTTAAGCGACAACTTTGGTTTCTTGCCAAACCATAGTTCATAAGGCGTCGTCTCAGCGGTTTTGGCGGTGTCCTATTCAGCGTGAATCGGCCGTCTCTAAAGCATAACCCCAAAGCGATAGCGGTAAATCGAAATAGACATCATAGATCGCACCATATCTAGTAAAATACGATTCTGACGTTCGGACACACCATTTCTCTGTGGTGTTCGGGTGGCGTGAGTTTGAAACTATTCCACAATTTTCAAATGTAAACCAAACTCGTAACTCAAATATTCTCCTCCACGATCAGATCGTAGAAATTTAATTTTCTTGTTACGATGATTTTCCACTTCACTCTGAAATTCTTTGAACTTTTCAAATGTTTCAGATTTGTGTTTCATTAAGTAGATATACCCATATCTGCTCAAATCATCTGTGAAGGTGAGAAAATAACGATACCCTTGGCGTGCCTCAACATTCATTGGACCACAAACATCGGTATGTATGATTTCCAACAAATCAGTTGCTCGCTCCATAGTTCGGAGAAGCGGCGTTTTGTCATCTTGCCCATGAGGCACGGTTACATAAGTACCAAGTGATTCATAATCAAGTGATTCGAAGTCCATCGGTATGGAGTTTCTTCATCGTTTTACACCGATATGACCTAAGCGGCGGTGCCACAAATAAGTTGCACTATCATTATCAACTCTGCATCTTTTGGCTTCAACATTATGAATATGTGTATCACTCTTGTCGAGATTCAACAAGAATAGACCATTCTTCAAGGGTGCATGACCATAAAGATATTATTCATATAAATAGAACAACCATTATTCTCTGATTTAAATGAATAACCGTCTGCAATAAACAAGATCCAGATATAATGTTCATGCTCAGCGGCACCAAATAACAATTATTTAGGTCTAAAACTAATCCGAAGGTAGATGTAGAGATAACGTGCCGACCGCGATCACATTGACTTTGGAACCATTTCCCAGCGCGCCGTCACCTCGTCCTTTGCGATGCTTTCGTTTATTCCGTAGTCCTGTTTGAGTTGCAAATATTAGCAGCGGAACCGGTATCAAATACCAGTGCTACTACGAGCTCTAGTAAGGTACACATCAATAACATGTATATCATATATACCTTTGTTCACCTTGCCATCCTTTTATCCGCCAAATACTTGGGGCAGTTCCGCTTCGATGTCGGTGCGCTTGCGGTAAAACACTCGATTTCGGGCTTAGGTCCAGACTTGGGTTTCTTCTCTTGATCAGCAACTTTCTTGCTGTTCTTTTGAAGTTTCCTTCTTCTTCCCTTTGCCCTTTTCTTGAAACTAGTGGTCTTGTTGACCATCAACACTTGATGCTCTTTCTTGATTTCTACCTCCATGCTTTTAGCATCGCGAAGAGCTCGAGGAATTGTCTTAGTCATCCCTTGCATATTATAGTTCATCACGAAGCTCTTGTAGCTTGGTGGCGATGATTGGAGAATTCATCAATGACACTATCATCGGAAGATTAACTCCCAGCTGAATTAAGTGATTGTTATACCCGGACATTTTGAGTATGTGCTCCTTGTGAACTATTCTCCTCCATCTTGCAGCTATAGAACTTATTGGAACTTCATATCTCTCAATCCGGGCATTTGCTTGAAATATTAACTTCAACTCTGGAACATCTCATATGCTCCATAGCGTTCAAAAGCGTCGTTGAAGACCAGTTCTAAGCCGTAAAGCATGGCACCTGAACTATAGAGTAGTCATCAGCTCTGCTTTGCGGGCGTTCACAACCGGCTCGGCATCTGCGGCGAACTGTCACCCAGCGGTGCTTCGGGGCGTAATTTTTACGTGCAGCAATGAGGATAATCCTCAAATTCTGGACCCAGTCCGTGTAATTACTACCATCATCTTTCAACTTTGCTTTCTCAAGGAGCATTAAAATTCAGCGGAACAACGCACGAGCCATCTATCTACGATAAACATAGACAAGCAAAACACTATCGGTACTAAGTTCATGATAAATTTTAAGTTCAATTAATCATATTAAAAACTCCCACTTAGGCAGACATCTCTCTAGTCATCTAAGTGATCACGTGATCCATTTAACTAAACCGTGTCCGATCATCACGTGAGGCGGAATAGTTTCAACGGTGAACATCACTATGTTGATCATATCTACTATATGATTCACGTTCGACCTTCGGTCTCCGTGTTCGAGGCCATATCTGTTATATGCTAGGCTCGTCAAGTTTAACTTTGAGTATTCGCGTGTGCAACTGTTTTGCACCGTTGTAGATGGACGTAGAACTTATCACCCGATCATCACGTGGTGTGCAGGTACTCTGAACTTTGCAGCGGTGCATACTCGAGAGAACACTTCTTGATAATTTTAGTGAGAGATCATCTTATAATGCTACCGTCAATCAAAGCAAGATAAGATGCATAAAGGATAAACATCACATGCAATCAATATAAGTGATATGATATGGTCATCATCATCTTGTGCTTGTGATCTCCATCATCGAAGCACCGTCATGATCACCATCGTCACCGTAGCGACACCTTGATCTCCATCGTAGCATCGTTGTCGTCTAGCCAACTATTGCTTCTCGACTATCGCTACTCCTTAGTGATAAAGTAAAGCAATTACATAGCGTTGCATTTCATACAATAAGCGACAACCATATGGCTCCTGCCGATTGCCGATAACTTGGTTACAAAACATGATCATCTCATACAATAAAATATAGCATCACGTCTTGACCATATCACATCACAACATGCCTGCAAAAACAAGTTAGGCGTCCTCTACTTTGTTGTTGCAAGTTTTACGTGGCTGCTACGGGCTGAGCAAGAACCGTTCTTACCTCGCATCAAAACCACAGCGATACTTCGTCAAATAGACTCCGTTTAACCTTCTCAAGGACGGGCGTAGCCACTCAGTTCAACTAAAGTGAGAGAGCAGACACCGCGGTCACCTTTAAGCAGCGAGTGCTCGGGCGGTGAAACCAGTCTCGCGTAAGCGTCTGGCGTAATGTCGGTCGGGCGCTTCATCTCACAATACCGCTGAACCAAAGTATGACATGCTGGTAGGCGGTATGACTTATATCGCCCACAACTCACTTGTGTTCTACTCGTGCATATGACATCAGCGCATAAAACCAGGCTCGGATGCCCTTTGTTGGGGAGCGTAGTAATTTCAAAAATTTCCTACGATCACGCAAGACCATGGTGATGGCATAGCAGCGAGGGAAGAATGTCGTCCACGTACCCTCGTGAACCCGAAAGCGGGCGTTATAACAGCGCGGTTGATGTAGTCGTGCGTCTCCACGATCCGACCGATCCAAGCACGAGCGTCGGCACCTCCGAGTTACGCACGTTCAGCTCGATGGCGATCCCGGACTCCGATCCAGCAAAGTGTCGGGGATGAGTTCCGTCGACCTGACGGCGTGGTGGCGATGATGATGCTCCACCGGCGCGGGGCTTCGCCTAAGCTCATGACGATATGACTTCTCCGCGCGGGGCTTCGCTAAGCTCATGACGATATGACGAAGTGGAATATGGTGGAAGGGGCACCGCTGCGGCTAAGGAAAGATCCGTAGATCAACTTGTGTGTCTTGGGGTGCCCCTGCCCCGTATATAAAGGAGACAAGGGGAGGTGGCGGCCCTGGGGGGCGCGCAAGGAGAGTCCTACTCCCACGGAGTAGGACTCCCCCCTTTCCTAGTTGGACTAGGTTTGGAGGAGGGAGAAGGGGAAGGCGCGCCCCCCTTCCTGTCCTATTCGGACTAGAGGGGAGGGCGCGCAGCCACCTGGGCTGCCCTTCCTCTTCTCCTATGGCCCATTAAGGCCCATTGACCTCCGGGGGTTCGGTAACCTCCGGTACTCGGTAAATCGATTTCACGGAACATTTCCGATGTCAAATGTAGGCTTCAATATATCAATCTTTATGTCTCGACCATTTGAGACTCCTCGTCATGTCCGTGATCACATCGGGACTCGAACAACCTTGGTGCATCAATACTTATAAACTCATTATGAGCATCGCCGAAGCGTTAAGCGTGCGGACCCTACGGGTTCGAGAACTATGTAGACATGACCTAGAACCATTCTCGGTCAATAACCAATAGCGGAACCTGGATGCCCATATTGGTTCCTACATATTCTCTGAAGATCTTTATCGGTCAAACCGCATAACGACATCGTTGTTCCTTTGTCATCGGTATGTTACTTACGAGATTTGATCGTCGGTATCAATACCTAGTTCAATCTAGTTACGGTAAATCTCTTTACTCGTTCCGTAATACATCATCTCACAACTAACTCATTAGTTGTAATGCTTACAAGGCTTAGGTGATGTGTATTACCGAGAAGGCCTAGAGATACCTCTCCAAGCGATCGGGTGACAAAACCTAATCTCGAAATCGCCAACCCAACAAGTACCTTTGGTGACACCTGTAGTACTCCTTTATAATCACCCGATTCGTTGTGGCGTTTGGTAGTACCAAAGTGTTCCTCCGGTGGCAGGAGTTGCATAATCTCATAGTTACGAGGAACATGTATGGGTCATGAAGAAAGCATTAACATACTAAGCGATCAAGTGTTAAGCTAACGGAATGGGTCATGTCAATCAGATCATTCAACCAATGATGTGACCTTGTTAATCAAATAACAACTCCTTGTTCATGGTTAGGAAACATAACCATCTTTGATTAACAAGCTAGTCAAATAGAGGCATACTAGTGACATCTTGTTTGTCTATATATTCACACATGTATTATGTTTCCGGTTAATACAATTCTAGCATGAATAATAAACATTTATCATGATATAAGGAAATAAATAATAACTTTATTATTGCCTCTAGGGCATATTTCCTTCAGTAATGGCGGGCCGTTTACCGACCCCCATGGCCGGGCGTGCGGACTCTCTCTAAAGTAAAGAAGATCACGATGCGAGAAAGGCGTGTAAAAGAGTTGAACAAGATTTACGGAAGAAAAACAAGACAATGCGAAGCACTTGGCGGAGACCAGCGGCGGCTTTTCACTTCCTTCTGCAGGCGGTTAGCCTTCGACCGCCTCTTCCCGCTTAGTGTGGCCGTCCCTTGAGCTTCTTGACCCGGCCGCTGCAAGCTCGGCCCGGCACTGGCGCTTCCATGCGCGCCTCGACCCGCCCAAAGGCAGTGGAGGAACTTCGCTGTCAGCACGGCCTTGGCTGGCGGCGGGGGCGACCTCCCCTCACCGACATCCTCGGGCCGATCGTGAAGGTAGCCGGGCACAAGTGGTCGACCCCTCCCCTCCTCCTCCTTACAGTGTCGGCCTCCGCCATGCCGCCCCCAAGTCGAGGTCGTCGGCGTCGCTCTCCAGCCGAGGCGGGGACTCACTCAGGCCGGCCCGTGGTGCCGGTGAGGCTGCATGGGGGTTACGACTTGAAAAAAAAGCCAAAAAGATCGGGAG
>JAHIAM010020179.1:0-13244 GCA_021605205.1 Aegilops longissima
ATTGATGAGCGCACAATGTAATAGAGAAAGATAGCGGTATATCACTAACCTTGATGGCAGAGTTACTTTGGCCGTTCACGAGCCTTATCTCGGGAAGCGGAGCTCATTGGCGCCTATTGATCTCGAGAGGTGCTAGGACAGCGGATAAGTCCATCTCCAATGGCTATGGAGCCATGGGACCTCCGCCACAGGATATCATCAACGACTCACTGGATCAATGGGACCACGGCTCGGGTTAAAGTCCTCCCTTTCCTCGCCTTCCCCTCATCTCTATATCTCACGAGCTTGTTGTGGGAGGAGATGTTGGTGAAGTTGTTTGCATCATCGAGGTGGACTGAGAGAAAGCCTTGACTTTCTTGAAAGAAGGCGGTGTGGGCCATGGCATCACAGGTCGTACACCTCGGCACCATATCCACCTTATTGTAGCGTGCACGAAAGAGAAACAATGAAAATTAGTAATTAAAGGGCTCAAGCTAGCATGATGAATGAATTGCATGAATCATGAAGCAAACCACATACCGATTGCTTGAACTGATATAAGTTGGAGCTGCCTTGATGGTGTGGCACACCTTCCATTTGAGCACGTTTGTCCTTGGCCTCGTTGTGGAGGGCTAGCCATTGTTTTGAGCACCACTCATCGACCAACACCTCCCAACAATCCATCCGATCCACTTGCCATCTCGGGCGCTAAGTTAGCAAATAGAAACTTGGCGCTTCGGACTAAGAAATACTAAATGAAGGAACTTAAGTAGAAGGCCTTAAATTACCTTAATGTCTTCCTTACTCAGGGAACTTATCATGACGCATGACTTGGTCTTCTTGATACCATAACGCGTGGTAGTCTCGAACAACTTTTGCACCGAGCCTCGTGTAAATGAAGTTACGGAGTAAGCGGCGCTTCGACGTTCTCGATAACATGTGCAGCGTCCTCCTCGTATCCCTCCTCACACACTTAGAATGTACGCAATCAAATGAGACAATATTGATTAGTACAATTAATAACTAGCTAGTTGAAGATTTTTAAATGTGTAGGAGAATTACACCGAACTTTACTGATCACCATACTTATAAATGTGCACTTTTGACACTGTCGATAATCTCATCCCGTGGGGCAGAGACATGCAATAGTGCTCTCAGCTCAATCAAGCTCACGGAAAGCTGACCCTCACGAACAGCGTGACAAACCCCAGGAAGTTTTGCGGCAAAGAACTCAAGGGCGGAGTTGGGCGGCGGACACTATGATGGTGGTCCCAACCTGCAAGCATGAATGATCCACCTCAAGCTCGGTCATGTTGGGCGGACTCACCATGAAATGTCCACCATATAATCAGGCGTAAAACCACTCTTGAAGTGTTTGCCCATTTCATTAGCATCTGTCTTCTTTTCCAATTGCATACCAGGCTGCAGGGCACAGGGGGGTTTTCTTTTTGGCCATTTTACCAAATGCGGCTTACACAAACCCCTTAGTTTTTATGAACCATTCAAGCGCTCCATTTATTACGACGATGTAGCGGCCGGTATACATCCAACCACGGTCCTCATCTTGACTTTGAGCTCCTGGACACTAACAATTATATGTATAATTCACCATGTATATATTCATCAGTTGATCTACTTTGTCAATTTTATTACGTCCATGCAACCTACACTCTAATAAGAGTAATGATAGGTCCTAATCCCACCCGTGTATGTGGAGATTGGGTTCATTTTCCCATGCTATGCTCGGGATCCGTAGCTAAAATTTGACGTACCTACCATCCGTTCTCTGATACACGTCTCTGCAATAAGCGGAGAGGATGTATAGCAGGAGAACAACAGAGAGAAAGGCAATGGCTATTATCTTGTCGGATCGAGCACCAAATGGGGAAGCAGGCAATCTACCTTCAATTTAATCCATGGATAGCGTTGGACAATTGAAAGAATCAAGGTTATAAATATGCAAATGCATGCATATTTATAACTATAAGCAGCTTTCGACGGGAGACTACATATTGATTCGCATCTTTGATGATTCAAGACACATATATAGCTAGCTATCAAGTTTCATCGGAATAGATCAAATAATTAATGGGGAGGAGGTTGTCATTGTGCTCCTTACCCACGAGCGAAGGAAAGAGCTCGTCAGAACACACGGCGAGGTCGTCGAGACACCAAACCTGCATGGCGATGAAACAACTGCACAATTAAAACTACGATCAACACACAATTAATATGATGTTTTCATAGCAAAATCGAAAATATATGACCTAACTAATAATTCACAAATATATATATGATTAAATCTCGGCCTCTGCAGAAGGCCAAGAACACCTTCCGGAGGAGTGTCGGTGGTGAGGGTGTCTGTCGGTGTCAGGGTGCCGTGTAAGGTCGGGTCTTTGTTTGAGGTCGGGGGTAAAGGGTGTCGATGTCGATGTCTAGAGTAGTGCAGATGTGATCATTCAAGGTGTTGTTTAGGAAATTGAGGTGTGGTGTCGGCGTCGGGGTGTCTGAGTGGGGCTAAACTCGGGGTGGTGTTAGGTCGAGGCTCGAGAGAAATCGGGGGTGTCGGGGAGTCGAGGGTGTCAGGTCAGCCTTGGGGAGTCAGGGTTAAAGTCGAGAATTAGGGAGTGTCGGGAGTAGGGGTGTCGAAGTGCAGGTGAAATTAAAATTAAAGTGTGAGGTAGAGGTCTCGAGGTCAGGGAGTCGGGGTCTCAAAATTAAAGTGTAAATGTCAGAGTGCGGGTGCAGAGTGCAGTGCACCGTGTGGTCCGAATTAAAATTAGCCGAGAATTAAAATTAGGGGTCAGAGTGTCGGGGGTGGGGGTCGAGAATTGAGTGTCGGTGGGGAGTCAGTGTGAGGAGTCGAAGTGTCGAAATTAAGTCGGTCAGAATTAAAGTGTCGGGAGTCAGGGGTCTCGAGGTCAGTCAGAGTCTCGAGGTGAAGTGTCGTGTGTCGGGGTGGTCAGAGTGCAGGTGCAAATGTTCGAATTAAAATTAAAGTCCAAAATTAAAGTGTCGAAGTCGAGGTAAAGTCTGAAGGTCGGAGGTCGAGAATTGAGGTGTCGGGGTGGGGTTTCGGGGGTCGGTCGAGAATCTCGAAGGTCAGGTGTCTGCTTCTTCTTCTTCCTTTTCCTTTTCTTCTTTTCCTTTTCTTCTTCTTCCTCCTTTTCCTTTTCTTCCTTTTTCCTTCTTCTTCTTCTTCTTCTTCTTCTTCTTCTTCTTCTTCTTCTTCTTCTTCTTCTTCTTCTTCTTCCTCCTTTTCCTTTTTCCTCTTCTTCTTCTCCTCCTCCTCTCTCTTTCTTCTTCTTATACTAAACTAAATCTAAACCTAATACTAAACATAAACCTAAAACTAAAAAACAGAAAAAAAGAAAAAAAGAAGAAACTCACACAAAGGTGGTAGTAGCAGAGGCCAGTGGAGGAGAAATGGTGAGGCTGGGGCGTGGAGGAGGCTGGTGGCAGGAGTGACCTGGGACCAGTGTGGTGAGTAGCCAGGCGTAGGCAGAGTAGCCTTAGACGCTGACAGTGAGCCAAGGGTGTGGCCGGGTGTGGTCTGGGAAGAAGCGGTAGGGTGGTGCGAGTAGTTGGCCCAGTGGGAAAGAGAGGGGTGAATGCCGTTAACATTAGTGGGCCCCCCCTCTTCAAAATCCATGCATCCTTCATGATCCGCTTTCGCGTGCTCTTTGCCGCTAGCGAATGACAAAAGCAAAGAAACGGTCAAGTTTTTTTTTGCAACTTCGTCGGTGGGGCCCTCCCTCTTTGCCGTCCGCTGGCGACGGCGAGCATCTGCCGTCAATGGCGGGCAATAAGCTAACCGATAGTAACCTTGGTCTTTGCCATCAGCCAGTTCTTTGCCGTCCGCTTTAATATAGTGATGGCAAAGAGCTTATTACCGTCCATGCCTGAACGGCAAAGAATCTGGCAGATGGCAAAGTAGCTGATTCCAGTAGTGTCTATAGCCTAGTACAAATAATTTTACACTAGAGTTGAACTAGCTCTATAAGCTTGTACAAATAATTTTACTCTAGAGTTGAACTAGCTCTATTACCTAGTACAAATAATTTTACACTAGAGTTGAACTAGCTCTATAAGCTTGTACAAATAATTTTACACTAGAGTTGAACTCGCTCTGTAGTCTAGTACAAATAATTTTACACTAGACTTTAACTAGCTCTATAAGCTAGTTCAAATAATTTTACACTAGAGTTGAACTAGCTCTATAGCCTAGTACAAATAATTTTACACTTGAGTTGAACTAGCTCTATAGCCTAGTACAAATAATTTTACACTAATTAGTACTAGCTCTTACACTAGAGTTGAACTAGCTCTATTAGCTACTTAAAACAATTTTACCCTAGAGTTTTACTTGCTCTATAGCCTAGTACAAATAATTTTACACTAGAGTTGAACTAGCTCTATAAGCTTGTACAAATAATTTTACACTAGAGTTGAACTAGCTCTATAACCTAGTACAAATAATTTTACACTAGAGTTGAACTATGTGAGAGCTGAGTGGTGTCCCACGAACACCTAAGGACCTTGGTCCCTTGTGGATTCGAAGAGGGCGGAGGATGCACGAAGAGGCGGATCGAGCGATGCACCACGAGCAGATTTACCCAGCTTGGGCTCTCCCAGGAGATAACACTCCTACTGCTGCTTGGTGGATTATATTGTGTTCTTGCTAGGGAGCAATGGGAGCTACAAAACCTAGCCTAAATGAGGTCTCCAGTGAGTAGGATGAACTGAACCGGAGCTGAATCGAACCCTATCTACGTTGCACTTGGGCCTCCTTTTATAGGCATAAGGGGTCACCACAGGTGGCAAGTAGATAAGGGTAGAATAGTAAAAACATAGGTTGGTACACCGCTTTGTACAGTGTCTGATGATCTATACCTAACTTTGGCGGCAAGGGACAAGAGTCATAAATGCCCGTCTCGATCGCTGAAGCGATTACAGCAGGGACCGTCGAAGTGCGCCTCCGTCGCCATGATGGTAGCTTGTCGGCGCCGCTTATCGCTGCTCCCGCTGGCGGCTTTAGCCCCGACGACCAGCGTGCGGAATGGCCAGTGGCGACACGTTAGCGGATGAGCTAGGCGGAGATGAAGAGAGGTTGCCGGCGGCGGCAAGCACCTTGCGCGGCTGAATCCTTGTCGGCGCTTGGAGCTCGCGCTCACCAAGCCTTCGGCAAAACTCCTCTTGCGGGGCCTTGTTTCCCGTGCCTTGCAGGTGGTCTTCCGGCAAGCTCCTCTTGCCGGGTCTTGATACTTTGTTCTTGAATGGCTCCAAAGGAGCAGCGGAAGATCTTAGCGGTCACCAGCCAGCCCATACATGAAGTCTTTGCAACTGCCCGTGCAGTTAGGGATACTAGGGTACCCTACTCTAGTACACCGCAGGAGCCCGGGCTGGGCCACCTGCAGGCGCCAAGCTCTGTTGGGCGGGGCCCAAAAGCGATCTGCAGACGCTGTGATGCAGGGTCACGCCATTACTGCCCTGGACCCACCGTCTCCGAGCAGCACGCACGAGCGTGGCGTCGTGGGGAGATCATGGGGCTTTCTTTAATGGGAAAATGGCGCCGCCGCCTCTCCCTCCTTATAAGCGGAGAGTGCGAGGCAGGCGCCCACTTGCCATTGTTGTCACATCGAAACCACGCCTTCCCCTCTTACGCCGAGGCCCAAAGAGGCGGCGCTCCGCCCCTCCTCCATTGCCACAAAGCCACCAGCGCCGTCGATCTCCTCCACCACCTCCCCCATGGCTCCAAAGGCCGACAAGGGGAAAAGCGTGAAATCGGCCGGCCTTGTGGCTCGCGGCTGTTGTGGAAGGCGGGCCCTCTTGATCCCTTGCTTGACAAGAAGGAATGCGGGGAGCTGTACTATCTTTTTAAGTTGGATGGCGGCCAGCGGGCGCTCCAGCGCGAGGTGATCTCGCCGCCACTTCGATAAGGTTTCCTTGGTACCTTTTTCGCACTTTTCTTCCCTTCGGGCTCTTGCCACTTTTCAATCTTTTGTGATGTCATGAATACATATGGCCTCCGCCTCCTTGATTTCACCCCCAGCGCCGTCCTCACCATGGCCGTTTCGCACATCTCTCAGAACTTTGTGAGGTCCACCAAATGTAGCACTTTTCGCCATTACTTCATGCCCGCGTGAGAGAGAGAGCCGCTGCGGAGGGTGCATGGATATCCGGGATCGGCAAGAAGGAAGCATATCTTGGCGGAGAGCTGCGCGGCAAGTGGGAGGAGTGGAGGCTGGTGGTGTTGGATCTTGAGGAGGACGCATGACCTTTTCTGCCCTCATAAAACTCCCATAGTCTGGCGGCAATGATTGGAGCAACTTGGCGCGGAGGGCGCCAGAGTTGAAGATGCGTGACTAGGATCTTCGCGTCTCGAGACATCCGGGCTGACCGTGGGAGCGATTGGCGCGGACTTCGCCATACCGCGTGCGCCCCTTGCGGAGAGGGGAGGCCTACTTGGGAGTTCGAGAGCGGCGGACATCATGAGGCTGTGCGGTGCTGGTGGAACTTACCGTCTTGGAGCTGGATGGCATCTTTGCGGGGCTTTCAAGCGATCACAGATCACCAAGGTGGTTCATGTTGCCGAGGGTGTGCCTTGTGCAACAACTTCGTCGCTTGACGCATCCGCGCGATGATGCCGTTGTGCGTTTCCCATGGAATCGTTCCAACTTGGAAGGAGCCGCCCGGCGGCGTCATGCAGCGATTCTTGACGACTTAGAAGAAGTGCCGATCCGTGCCTGAGCGAATGAAGCGGCTCACCGCCTTCCGGCAGGGAGATGGCGCGCGCCATACAAAGGTTGGAGGAAGAAGCTGCTGCCCTGGCGTGTTGGTTTCTTGTCGAGGCGAAGCGGCCGGCGGCAAGCCTTGCCGGACCGAGAGTTTGCCGATGAGGAGGAGCGGGCCAGGCGACAATGAGCGAGCGAGCGAGCACAAGGCGCCTCCCTCCGCCGTCAAGTAGCTTGCGGGAGGAGCCAGCCGGTCCCGCCAAGAGATGCCTCATAAAAGCTGGAGAAGTGGCGGGGCGGGCGAGCCAACAGCCGCCTCGCCGCCTTGCGCTCCACAGCAAGCAAGCACATTGCAGCGGGGCGCCTCATGCACCATGGTGGCCAGGCGGGGTCTTACGGAGTCACGGCCCACCACGCGCCCAAGCGTCAGAGAATCTTCTCCTCCAATTCGTGGCGCGGACTGGAATTTGATCTCTCGCCCTCAGCTCCGAGAAGGCGAGGAAAGTAAGATCTTATCCTTGCTACTTGTAATCCCTCAATTCTTTGCTTTATTTTGTGTCGACTTGCTTCTCTGAACCTTCTCCTTCTTGGGGCGCTAGCTCAGGAGGCGTCGAAGAGGGCCAAGACCCGGTGGTTGTCGTCTCGGAGACGATTCCCAATGT
Source organism: Aegilops longissima (assembly GCA_021605205.1). Taxonomy (NCBI): domain Eukaryota; kingdom Viridiplantae; phylum Streptophyta; class Magnoliopsida; order Poales; family Poaceae; genus Aegilops; species Aegilops longissima. The sequence goes on from JAHIAM010020179.1 coordinate 7,376, forward strand.
GGCACAGGCACGCATGGGACTCCTTGCGGATCAAGCAACCCTTCAACAAAGCAGCCCCGGCCTGCCCAGGCGTAAGTGTTTGATCCATTTCTTACGGTTGGGTGTGCTGGGTACTCCTTCTTCTTGATTCTGGCTTGTTGAATTATGTAGGAGCAGGGCAGCCTCGTCCGGAGGTCCCGGAAGTTGCTCGAAGTTCAGCCTCATCGGGGAGGCACAGGAGGTCACCCAGTTACTGCTTGCTTCAACTCGCCACCAAGGATAAATCTCCGCCAGGGCGGCTCTCCGGCAAGGAGCCTCTCCGACAAGGGATCTTCTCCGGCAGAAGCGCCGACAACCCTCCGATGATGGAGACCGGCAAGAGATCCTACTACGAGGTAATCTTCTTGCTTGAGAATTTCCCTTGGGTTCTTTTCTTGTTCTTCCTTTTGAACATTAAGCTTGACTTGTTCTTTCTTTCTCGATCGTCAGATCCATCTGCGGAGAGCCGATGGGCCGAGGCTGCCGTGAGTGGGCGCTCACGGCAATAATGGCAGCGCCGCCAACATGGAGGAGGCCGCGGTCGATGGAGTCCTTGGCGAGAAGCCGCCAAAGGCTCTTTGGCCTTGAAGAGAGGAGGAATCCGGCGATCGGCCAGCGGCCTGGGGCGCGGGGAGGCGCTCGGCGCTGCAAACCGCCCGATCCCCGCCACCGATGCCGCGCGGACTCGAAGAGCCCGGCAGCAGCCTATCTTAAGGCGGCGAAGGTGTCTTCATCAAGCTTCCGTGGGCGTCGGGCTCGAGGCACGGTCGAAGGAGACCTTGACATGGAGCTGCTCACCTCTGCTTGGTTTGTCGTTGGTTGATCGCATAAGCAGCAGCGATGCAGCTTGAGGAGGAAGTAGTTCTTTGAAGAGTTCGTCGCTCTACGCGCCCGAACAAGCCAGTGTGGAGTCGTGAAGCTCTTGCAGCGAGGCGGGGAAGCGGAACATGGAGAAAGCGTCGAGAGAGGCTCGGCGCCAACAAAGAAACTCTCCGGGATATAAGCGAGGCGGGGGGAGCTTCTTTGAGGCGCCACGGCTTTCATCTTGGAGAAGGCCGAGTCGAGGAGCAGCAAAAGGCTTGCGGCGAGAAGCTCTTAGCGCAAGAGGTGAGTTGGCGGCGGAAAATCAACCTCGGCAGCTATGAGGAAGATCTCGGCTTGTGGCAATCAAGTGGCGGAGCCACCGGGGAGGCAAAGGATGTCGCGCGCTGCGAGAGCCACCAGAAGGAATTGGAAGCGAGGGTGGCCCAAGCTGGAGGCCACCCTCGAAGAAGCGCGAAGAGTCACGGGCTGAAGCGGGGGCGCGAAGGGCGCCTACACTCTTGGCGAGCTGCAGGGGTCGTTTCGCAGAAAAGATCAAAGAAGCTCGCGCGCCAAGAGACTCAAAGGCGGATCTGGGCAAGCCGGCCACAGCGGAGGCGGCTGAGCAGGCGCCAAGGAGGCGGGGAAATGGAGCTCTTGGAAAGATCAAAGGCCAACGAGGAACGATGTCGAATGCTGTGACCGCCCGAGAATAATCTCGGGGATAGCATAATGCCTTGGACGGAAGGTCTACGTGGACACTCGCCGCCATCCATAATGGCTGATGGAGCTGGGATGGTGGATCTTGGGTACTCCACGGCGAGAACCTCAACCCAGCGTCAAGCTCAGCCTGTTTTCAAGGCGTGTTGGCGGGTCTCCGGCAGCTCGGGAGGAGATCCCAAAGCAAGCTGGCGGAGAATCGCGCCAGAGTCTGCAGGGGCTCGAGAGGTCTTGATGAAAGTGGCCTTCCGCAACCCAGGCGTCGACTTCACCAAAGTCCTCAAGTCCTGCCTCCATCCTGGCGTTGAAGCGCTCAAGGCCCTTATCGCACCCATTGTGGGCAGGGTGGCCGGAGTCAAGAGGCTTTATGGCGACAGCGTGGACTAGGCCGCCAAGCTTATCTTTCTCTTGTATCGCATAGATCATGTTTAGGCGAAAAATCTATTAGATCTGCGAAGTTATTTCTGTAATATACTCTATCTTAGGTATCAATTGCAATGTTATTTCCTTTACTTGATTCCTTCCCTTGTATGTTTGTGCCCTCGCTTTTAGGGAACTTGTCGTTGCTGCACCTTTGCTGCTTGGCATGTTGAGTCTGCGGAGCATCGACAGCACTGCTTGGCGATCTTGCATATCGACAAACAACCTTATGCATAACTAGTTGCAGCGGCAACAAAGTTGTTAGCGGACTCGAAACAAAGTAAAGGTGCGACTAGCTCTGAGTTAGTTCCTCCAGCGAGGTTTTCCACACAAAGTACTATCGTTCGAGGAAGATAACTTGAAAATTTTAAAACTGATTGCTTAAACTTAGTAACTTAGCTTTTACGTCGTTCACTTCCGGCAAGGCGATAGTTCCTCGGCGGCGGTGGCCCACCATTATCTTCTCCTCCCCACCCCGGTTAACTTGTGGGTGGATGAACCTTCCTCTTGTTTGAGAAGAAAGAAGAAAATAAAGTTATGGAGCCTAGTGGCTCGTTATAAGCTTACGGGTGTGGATGCTGCACAAAATGTCAGATAATACATGTATAATAATGATGAAAGTATTGACAAATTATGCATAACATATGACTTCTTGATGCTGCAGAAGTCTGCGCCCGGCTTTGTACAAAGGATTACATGCAACATGCAAGACTTGTACAAAAGGGTGGTTGTCGGAGCAGGTCGGCAGCAACGCGCCCTATGGGTAAAACTTAGGAAGATGCTCTATATTCAGGAGTTGCTCACGGAGCGCCATCTTGGTCTCAAAGCGGACAGCGCCGGGCCTAGTGACTTCGTTTCACCCGATGAGGACCTTCCCGCCGGTGTCAACTTGTTGGAATTCTTGGCGGATTGAGCGGCAGCGAACAAGGTCACCTTCCTCGAAGCTTCGGCATTAACTGCGGCTATGGTAGCGGCGCAAAGCTTCTTTGGTAACGAGCAGCTCGTCAGCATGACTGAAGGCGATCTTCCTCGAGGACAGCGGCGTCATCTTGTCAGCAGCTGCTGTTCAAACTCATCATAGCGAGTACTCGAGGTGACCCTTATCTGAGTTCCGTGGGAGAAGCTGCTTACGCTCCATAGACTAGAGCAAAATTGTACGCGTGGTGGCTCGATTTGGTGTCATCCTAATCGACCAAAGAACCATGACTCCTCAATCCGATTTCTTCCGCTTTATGCGCTTTGTCAAAGTTCGGTCTTGAGTCCTCCGCAGCACTTGAGCGTTTGCCCTCTACAGCGACCCGTTGCTTCTCGGGTGAGCAGCGAAGCAAAAGACCTTGGCGCCAAGATCTTGGGCGTCTCTTGCATGAAGGTGCGACTTCGTGAATTGGGTCTGCCGTTATCGGTGATGATCCGGTTAGGTATCCCAAAGCGGCAAACAATTGACTGAAGAACTTGACTGCTTGTTGTCTTGTCACCTTCCTCACTGCTTCCACTTCCGGCCACTTTGTGAACTTGTCGATTCGGCGTACAAGTACTCAAAGCCCCGACGGCTTCGGGGAAGGGCGAGATGTCGAAGCCCCAGACCGAAAATCCGGGATAAAGGGATGCGTCGGAGAGCTTGAGTTGGCTGGTGTATGTCTGTTTTGAATGGGCCTTGCCTTCACACTTGGTTACTTGTGCGGTTGCATCTGGAGGGCTTCGGCGGAAGAAACCTTGCGGAAGGCTTTGCGGCGAGGGCTCTTGCGCCAATGTGGTGGCCACATATGCCTCCGTGTATCTCGCCAACAACCATCCATCTTCCCGGCAAATACACTTCAATTTCCTCCGTTGAATCTTCTTACTGTATAGGATGTTGTCAACAAACTGATACATACTTGACTGCCGGCTACTTTTCCCGCTTCTTCTTGCTCTTGGGAAGTTCTCACAGTCAAGAAAATGAGCGTTCTTTGCGCCCATGTTGGGAGCTTGCGGCTCGACAACAAGGACTAAAGGCACATCTGCCGCTGCTTGGAACATCGGCTTCCACGGCAAGAATCTGCGGTTCCGCGAACTTGATGATCCGAGCAAGCTTGCGGAGCAAAGGTTGTCGGGGCGTCACGCTTCAATAGAAACAAACCATAGGGTTTGTCGGGCGAACTGCTCCTCGATGATATTCGCGTTGATTTTAGGGACCTTCTTGGCGGCGGCTCGAGGGCTCTCTAGGAAAGTAGTCGCCCGAAACCAATTTTCTCTTCTTGCTCATCACCATTGATGGCGTTACGATTGGCTGAGTTAGCTTGAGCACAAAAATTCTTGGTTCCACGGGTAACTTAAGTGCGGCACATTTTGAGAGGCCATCAGCAATATCATTACGAGCTCTTGGAGCGTGTTCCATTTGCGAACCTTCAAAGTGCTCTTCTAGCTTTCTCACTTCATCAGCGTATGCTTCCATCAGCGGACTCTGTAATCTTTGTTCACTTGGCGGACGACAAGCTGCGAGTCACCGGCGATAAGCTTCTTGATCCCAAGGTCCCTGCAATTCTAAGACCGGCAAGCAAACCTTCATACTCTGCGGTATTGTTTGTCGCTTGCTCCTTGGGAAAATGCATTTGGACTATGTACTTGAGGTGCTCTCCGGTGGAGTGCGATAAACAGCGCCCGGCATCAGCATATGCGGCGAAGAAGCACCATCAAAGTACATCAAACCCTCTTCTACTTGCTTCTCTGGCGGGGATGCTCGTCTCGTATTTCTTCATCTTGCGTTGGCGTCCATTCTGCTATAAACTCTGCCAATGCTACTGCTTTGGATAGTTGGCGTGCTTTCAAACTTGAGGCCAAGCTTGACAGCTCTAGTGCCCACTCGACAATTCTGCACTTTGTTGTACGGATTTTGCAATATCCTTTTCAGCGGAAGGAGTGACAACTGATATCTCATGTGCTTGGAAGTAATGGCGCAGCTTTCGAGAGCCATGGGGAGGCAGCAACTTCGGACGGGAATACCTTGACCTAGCCCCTGCAAAGGGAACCGACAAAGTGGTAGGCTGCTACCATCCTTTTTGTATCTTATGTAATCCTGCGCAGATTCGTCCTTATCGGGACCAGCGCTTGGCCGTGACCCACTTCTAGCTGGATCGTCACGCCTCGATTCTTGGGCTCATCATCGCCTCCCTCTCGCTACTAACACAGCACTAACCACTTGATTGGTTCTTTGCTATGTGCAATGACAACTTCTCTTGTGGCAGTGCGACAAGTATTGGAGTGGAGGACAGGTACCTCTTTAAGTCTGCAGCGCAACCTCAAGCTTCGAGTCCATTTCATTGGACCTGCCTTTTTCAAAATTTTGGAAAATGGCGGGTAGCATCAGTGACTTAGAGATAAACCTCTGCGAGCAACCGCACGCGCAGCCGAGCCTTGACATCCTTAGCGGCGCTTTGGTGCTTCAATCTGCTCAATGGCCTTGATCTTGTCGAGGATTGGCTTCAATTCCCTCTGAGACCACGAAGAACCGAGAAGCTTGCGGAGGGAACTCCAAATCGCACTTCTCGGGGTTGAGCTTGAGGTTGATCTTCGCGGATTTGCAAAGTCTCATCTAAGTCTTGAACCAAAGTTGCTTTGTCCTTGCTCTTGACCACTATGTCATCCATATAGCTTCTACATTTACGTGTATTTGTGGTTCAAAGGCTTCATGGACTACTCTTGCAAGCGTTGAACCATCATTCTTCAAACGAAAGGCATCCATATGAAGCAATTATGTGCCACATGGGGTAATGAATGCGGTTTCTCTTCATCTTCCTCCGCCATGAAGATCTGATGATATCCTGAATATCGTCAAGAAATGAAAGCAAATCACATCCAGGTATGGTGTCAACAATCTAGTCTATCTGGTGGCAAATGGGTCTTTGGGACAAGCTTTATTAACATCGTAAAAGTC
>JAHIAM010020182.1:0-13367 GCA_021605205.1 Aegilops longissima
GGAGGGTTTTTCCATACAAAGCACGTCGTTCAAGGAAGATAACTTAAAATTTAAAAACTGATTGAATTTAAAACTGATTGCTCAAGCAGTAACTTAGCTTTTCGTCGTTGCTTCGGTAAGCGAAACTTTCTGGCGGCTTGGCGGCACCATTATCTTCTCCTTCCCCGGCTAACTTGTGGGCGAAGGAACCTTCCTTTATTTTGAGAAGAAAGAAGAAAATAAAGTTATGGAGCCTTGTGGCTCGTTATTGCTTACAGGTGTGGGTCTTGCACAAAATGTCGAGATAAAACATGCAAAATGATGATGAAAGCATGAAGTTGACAATTTCACGCAACACATGACTTTAACTTGATGCACGAGGTCTGCGCCGGCTTTGTACAAAGATTACATGCAACATGGGCAAGACTTGTACAAAAGGTGGTTCGGAACAGGTTAAACAGCCTATATAGGTAAAACTTACGAAGATGGTCAATATTCGAGTTGCCACGGAATGCCATCTTGGTCTCAAAGCGGACAGCGCCGGGCCTAGTACTTCGTCTCACCCGATAAGGCCTTCCCACTTTGCGTCAACTTGTTGGAATTCTTGGCGGACTGAGCAGCGAAGAACAAGGTCGCCTTCCTCGAGACTTGGCACTAACTGCGGCTATGGTAGTGGCGCAAAGCTTGCTGTAACGAGCAGCTTCGTACGCGGCTTTGAAGCGGTCCTCCTCAAGGCAGCAGGCGTCATCTTGTCGCGCGCTCTTGCTCGAGCTCATCATAGCGAGCACTCGAGGTGACCCGTATCTGAGTTCCGTGGGAGAACGCCTCTGCTCCATGGACTAGAGCGAAAAGGTGTCGGCGATGGCTCGATTTGGCGTCGTTACGATCGACCAAAGAACCACGGCAGCTCCTCAATCCATTTCTTCCACACTTGTGCAGCGCGAAAGTTCGGTCTTGAGCCTGCATGACGCCAGCATTGCCCTCTACGCTTGGCTGTTGCTTCTCGGATGAGCAACAGAAGCAAGCAGAACCTTAGCGCCAAGATCTTGGGCGTCTTGCATGAAGTGCGGCTCGTAAACGTATGCCGTTAGTCGGTGATGATCCGGTTAGGAATCCCAAAGCGGCAAACAATTGACTGAAGAACTTGACTTTGCTGTGTTGTCACCTTCCTCCTTGCTTCCACTTCCGGCCACTTTGTGAACTTGTCGATTACGACGTACAAGTACTCAAAGCCCCGAACCTTCGGGGAAGGGCGAGGATGTCGAACCCCAGACGAAAATGGCGGGATAAAGGGATTGTATGGAAGCTTGAGCTGGTTGGTGTATCATTTGGAATGGAAGCTGCACGCTTCACACTTGGTTACTTGTGCGAGTTGCATCTGGAGGGCTGTCGGCGGAAGAAACCTTCGGAAGCTTTGCGGCAAGTGCTCTCAGCAATGTGGTGACCACATATGCCTCCGTGTATCTCTGCCAGCAGCTTCATCCATCTTCCCGATGAATACACTTCAATTTCACACCGTTGAGTCTTCTTACATGCGAGGATCTTTGTCGACAAACTGGTACATACTTGACTGCCGGGCTACTCTTTCGCTTCTTCTTGCTCTTGGGAAGTTCTCTGATCATCGAAGGAAATGGGCGATTTGTTGTGCCCATGTTGGAGCTTGCGGCTCGACAACAAGGACTAAAGCACATCTGCGCTGCGGGAACATCGGCTTCTCGGCAAGAACACTGCGGCTCAGCCGGAGCTTGATGATCCCGACAAGCTTGCGGAGCAAAACTTGTCGGGGCGTGCGCTTCAGCGAAACAAACCCTTGGGCTTGTCGGAGCGAGACTGCTCCTCGCGATATCTGCGTTGATTTTGGGGACCTTCTTGGCGGCTTAGGGAGCTCTGCGGGAAAGTAGTCACCGAAACCAACTTCCTCTTTCTGTTACTGTCTAGTTGATGGCGTTACAGTTGGTTGAGTGAGCTTGAGCACAAAATTCCTGGTTCCACGGTAACTTGAGTCGGCGCACTTTGATAGAGCCATCAGCAATATCGTTCGAGCTCTTGGAACATGTTCCATTTGTAGGCTGTCAAAGTGCTCCTCTAGCTTCCTCACTTGATCCGTAGGCTTCCATCAATGGACTCGATAATCTTTGTTTACTTGGCGGACGACAAGCTGCGAGTCACCACGACAATGAGCTTCTTGATCCCAAGGTCTCTGCAATTCTGAGACCGCAAGCAAACCTTCATACTCTGCGGTATTATTTGTTTCTTGCTCCTTGGGAAAGTGCATCGGACTACGTGCTTGAGGTGCTCTCCGTGGGTCACGACAAGCAACAGCCAGGCACGGCGCCTTGCAGCGAAGGCACCATCAAAGTACATCAGCCACTCTTTGCTTGCCTCCTTGGCAGGGATGCTCATCTACGGAATTTCTTCATCTTGCGTGGGCGTCCACTCTGCTATGAATTCTGCGGTGCTCTTCTTTGGATAGTTGAAGTGCTTTCAAACTTGAGGCCAAAGCTTGCCAGTTCTAGTGCCCACTCGAAAATCCTGCACTGTTGCTACGGATTTTGCAATATCCTCTTCAGGAGCGAGTGACAGCTGTAATCTCATGTGCTTGGAAGTAATGGCGCAGCTTTCTGAGAGCCATGAGGAGGCAGCAACCACGCACACTAGATACCTTGACCTAGCCCCTGACGAAGGGAACTAACGAAAGTAGCTGGTATTGTACCATCCTTTTCGCATCTTCTCGCCATCCTGCGAGATCCGTCCTTATCGGGACGGAGCTTGTCGGTGAAGCCCCACCTTGTCTGGATGCATCGCCTTGGTTGCCGGCTCCTCATCGCCTCCCTCTCCGCTACTAACGCAGCACTAACCACTTGATTGGTTGCGCTAAATATAGCGACAAGTTCTCTTGTGGCCTAGGTGCGACAAGTATTGGAGTGGAGGGCAGAGTACCTCTTTAAGTCTGCAGCGCAGCCTCCCAGGAGTCCATTTCATTGGACCTGCCTTTTCAAAATCTTGAAAAATGGAAGGCGCGCTCAGCGAGACCTAGAGATAAACCTCTTTGAGCAGCCGCATAGCGCAAGCCTTACTTACATCCTTGGCGCTTTGGTGCTTCAATCTGCTCAATGGCCTTGATCTTGTCGGGATTGGCTTCAATTCCCCTCGAGAACGAAGAACCGAGAAGCTTCTGGAGGAACTCAAACACGCACTTCTCGGGAGTTGAGCTTGAGGTTGATCTTGCGCAGATTTGCAATGGTTTCATCAAATCTTGAATCGAGTTGCCTGTCCTTGCTCTTGACCACTATGTCATCCATGTATGCTTCCACATTTACGTGTATTTGCGGCTCAAAAGCGTGTTGGACTACTCTTGCAAATGTTGAACGGCATTCTTTAACCCGAAAGGCATCCGTGCGAAGCAGTATGTGCCACATGGGGTGATGAATGCGGTTTCTCTTCATCCTCTTACGCCATGAAGATCTGATGATATCCTGAATATGCATCAAGAAATGAAAGCAAATCACATCCAGCCGTGGAGTCAACAATCTGGTCGTCTGGGTAAGGAAATGAGTCTTTGGGACAAGCTTTATTAACATCCGTGAAGTCGATACAAAGTCTCCATTTCCCATTTGCTGCTTGATACAACTCGAGATTGGCCAACCCGTAGGATGGAGCACTCCTCGACAAGGCTGCTGCTTCCAATTTCTTGATCTCTTCTGCTATGAATTCTTGGCGCTCCTTTGCTGCTTCCTAACTACGCTTGGGGTGCGCAGAGGGCAGAGCAGATGGTGCTCAATTACTTTCACGAGAACACTGGGGATGTCGGACGGTTTCCATGCAAACCGTCGGCGTTAGCCCGGAAAGCAGCGCTTTCCTATTTAGGGTCAGCGTGGCTGATGGTGAAGAGTACCACCGATGCCGTCCTCCTTAGCGGACACCTTCTTGGTCTCTGGAGCTGCCATCGTCTTCTTACACTTGCGGTGGAGCTCGATGGTGCGTCCTCGGCGGTGGCGCAGCACTCGAAGAGTGCGCTTGCGGAGTGGGCATCGAGCTCTTGCGGACTTGGTCTTCTTCTTCCCGGGAGCTTGATGACAAGTGGCTTGCTATCTGTCGCTCTTGCTTCGGTATATCTTGTCGGCAGAATAAGAGCATCCTTCTTATGCGCGGGGGCAGAATAGCGCTGCTCGGGCCTGGCATCTTGAGTAGGTTGTATGCATAATGAGAGGCTGCCATGAACTTGGCGAGTCTTTGGGCGGCCAAGTATCCCATTATAAGGTAATGGGAAATCAGACAACGTCGAGCGTGACCCTCTCGATCCTGAAGTTTAGCTCGCTGCCAAATGTTGCCGACAGCGTGATCTTCCCTTCGGCTTGCTCCTTACGGATTAATTCCTTGGAATGTGCGGTCTCTTTGAGCTTCATTGTCGGGGATCTGAAGCCTCGGAGCGCGGAGCGAGATGAGGTTCAAGCCGGCCCGCCGTCAACCAACATCTTAGTGACTTTGAGGTTGCGAATAGTTGGTGAAACCAACATCGGCAAGCCTGATTATCACGATCGGTGGTCCTCAATATCAAAGATGATGGGCGTCTGGACCACCGAGGCTTGCGTGACTCTCGGATGGTTCGCTGCATTAACTTTCGCATCCTTTGCTTGAGTTGGCGGTGTGAAGTATCTGAAGCACGCCGTCATATGAAGGACCTCTGTGGCTTTACGAAACTCCTGCTCATCAGCTTCATCATCATCCATGTCTTCGTCGTCATCGTCGTCTTCATCTTCATCCTTATCGCGGCAGGGAGAGTCTGTCTCCTTGCGCTGCTTGGCCTTGCCTGGCGCCCTCCCGGGGTCGCTTCTTGCTAGCTGCCCACACCTTCTAGGGCCTTCTCCTTGTCGCGCGCTTTCGTACTCAGCTTTAGCTGTTCAACAAGCTGCTCGACCTTCTTGCAACTCTGGAGGTCATGACCCTTAGTGCGGTGAATCTTGCAGTACTCCTTGTTGGAGCTGTCACCTTGTCGGCGGCCGCCCAGGGCTTGCGATCGGCGCCAGTATCAACCTCCTTGCGAACCACCAACTTTGGCTTTCTTGGCGGCACCATCCTTGCGGACTGCTTCGACAACTAGTACCTCTTTGCTCTTCTTCCTTGGTTGTTCGCCGCCGACTCTTCTTTGCAGGCGGTCTCCTCACTATCAGATCCTGCTACGCATTCTCTCACAGGAGTCTCCTCCCTTCCTCGGTAGCGTGACACTTGTCGGCGAGCATACAGCTCACTAACGTCCTTGACTTTGCACATCGCCATCTCTTCCCTCATCGCGGTTCCGCATGTTTTGATGAAAGCTTGATCACCAGGCGGGGTGGACATCTAGGGATGTTATAGTGCACAGCTGAATCTCTGGATGAACTTGCGAGGGACTCTCCCTCATACAGGCGGCGGTGAAGGTCACTCTCTTGGCCATGAGGCTTGTGGCCGCTGTGAAAGCGCCGACAAACTGATGGCATAAATCTGCCCAAGAAGATATGGAGCTGTCAAGCAAGTGCATGAGCCAAGATCTAACATTGGGCTTGAGCACCGGGGAGAAGTAGTTGGCGAGGATCTTGTCGTCTCGTCCCCGCAGCTGCACGCGATGGTGTAGATCTTTGAGGAACTCCGATGGGTGCGTCCTGCCATCATACTTCTCGCAGCGTCGGCAGAAATTTTCTTGTCAGGACCCTTTGGACTTGCCGCAGCTCACGAGTGAGCAGAGGGCAACCTACAGCGTCTGGCAAGTCACCTGGTTCCCAGGCGCTTGCATGTCACAGCGGGCCCAGAGCGTGGTCGATTGGCCTGCGCTCTCTTGGCGCTCAATCGCGAGTTCGAGTGTCTTCTTGTTGCCGTTCTTGAAGAACTTGGCGCTGGTCGCGGCGAGCTCGCGGATCCGGCACAGCAGTGGAGTCGGCTGTCGAGTGGATCCGGCAGTCGGCGATCTTCGCCGGGATGGAGAGTGCATGGTGGTTGCAACCCCAGGTCTCGTCGCCACGCTTCGTGCCTTGTCGTCTCGCCCGCGGCAATGATGTGCTTGTTGCGGAGCGTCGCCGTTAGCAAAGCCGATGAGACTACGAATGGTGGCCCTCCATTACGTCGACCTTGTCTACCGTCGGAGGGTAATCCGAGGGCGTTGAGCTCGCGCCAAAGCTTCTGCTTGAGTGGTGGGTGGCAATGGCGAACGGTCGAGGCGGGATGTGCTCGGACTTCTAAATACATTAGAAGGAGCGATATCCCGTCCGAGCGACCGTGCCCGCTCACACCAGCTGTTGGCGCCACGAGCTGCTCTTGGCGTCTCTGGATCCACCAGCTCGATCTTGCCCAGCGAGCGTATGGCGGCGAGCACCATGAGCTTGTCGGTCCGCGCCTCTGAGATGGGCCAGATGCGTATCCGGGCGCGAGTCTGCGCCGCCTTGTCCTTAGACTTGGCAGCGTCGTGGGCTCCCTCGGCAACGCCGTTCCTCGCGACGTCTTCCCCACCACTCGTCAGCTCTGGTGGTGGTGGGTTTAGACTTGACAGCTCTTGCCGCGAAGCCTTCTTCTTCGGTGGCATGTTGGCGAAAATGAGGAAGATGTTGCTCGTGTGAGCGCGGATCAGGTTCACACAACCTCGGCCTACCCCCTACAGGCGCGCCAAAGATGTCGGGGAGGCTGATCGTACCCACGAACACCTATGGGACCGGCGGACCGAGTCCCTTTTGGTTCGATGGAGCGGAGATTGCGAAGAAGCAGATCGGCGATGCACCGAGCAGTTTACCCACGGAGCTCTCGGAGAGATAATACTCCTCTTGCTGCTTGGTAGATTATATTGTGTTCTTGCTAGGGAGCAATGATGGCTACAAAACCTAGCTTGAGTGTGTAGTCTCAAATGAGTGAATCTAATGAGGCGAACGAACCCTTTCTCGTTGCAATGGGCCTCCTTTTATAGGCTCAAAGGGGTCTCCACAGTGTAGCGTGAAGCGAGGCAAAAATGGGAAAATGAGTTGCGGTTGGTGCAACTACCTTTGCATGCAATCCACCCTAACTTCGGCGGCAAGGGACAAAGGCATTAAATGCCCGTCCATTCGCCTAAACAGTCTGTGAGGGACCGTCGGGTGCCACCGTTTAACGATGGCCTTCTTGTCGGCGCCGCTTATCGCTTTCTCTCCGTGGCTGCCGCCCAACAGCGTGACGGAATAGCCCCATGGCGACCGTTGGCGGATGAGCTGGGCGGAGATGAAAGAGGTTACTTGCAGCGCAAGCGCCTTGCAGGCTGGCCTTCCTTTCGGGCTTGTGCTCACGAGCCTTCCGCAAGCTCCTCTTCGGGGTCTTGTCTTCTTGTGCCTTGGTGGCCTTTCCGGCAAGCTCCTTCTTCTGGGGCCTTGGAATACTTTGTTCTTGAATGGCTCCAAAGGCGCGGAGAGGACTAGCGGTCACTAGGCAAAAGCCTTTCCAGGAGTCTGCAACTGCCCGTGCGAGTTTGGGATACTAGGGTACCCTACTCTAGTACACCCAAGGGGCTGCGTGGACAGCACAAGATGATGAGGCTACGCATTCAACACTTATATTTCCTCCTCTTAAAGATAAACAAGCGAAGAGATGACGGGGTTTTGCATGTAAAAGTATCGGTCTTGACAATTCATCACATTTCTTCTTGTGAATAAAGTGACCAGTTTAAAATTGCATTAACACAATATGGTATTGTTAGGTCAAGACATGGCGGGAAATGACATTGTGAAGGAGTTGGCACTTCACGACAACCTTTGGATTCAGATCAAGAACTCATAAGTATCAATGGTTAGTGTCTTCAATTTATACCATTTCAAATTGGAAAATAAAGAGCCGGTTTAAATAATTGTAGAATGATATGACATTGTTCATAGTTAAGACATTGCAGAATATGACATTGTCCTGTGTGGTAGGTTCACCATACCTTGGATTATGGATGAAGACGAAGCATACATGCGATGCAAAAGAAGATCACTTGCTCTGTATAGTTTAATTTACATGGTATGAAGAAGGAACTTGGTTGTACAACTGAAAACTTAAATTGAGGAAGGACAAACTTTTGTTTATGGACTACATAATAAACTTTAAATAAGAAATTTGATGCAAACACCAAAAATAAGATTTTGCAGTCATGCCTAACCAAATATATACAACAAAGTTTGAAGGCTTGAGATGGACAAACTTACATTATTGGTGAAGCTGGCTCTATAAAGGCCTTGTCCATCTTTGATGGGGCAACTCAAAGTTTACCACAGAATCTTCTTCAAAAGCATTGCCTTTATTCTACATTTTGTTAAAGTAAATATAGATGTGATAATACTGAAAAAATGGAGAATATTTAAATAAATAAGAGTGATGCTCATAACCAAGTAGCTATAAATGTAAGTGCAGCGTCTGAGGAAATTCGCCAAAAGAGCAATGCAATAAACCTTGATACCAACCTTATGGTAAGAGTAAATAAGATCGATGTGTGAAAATGGAGGGCAAAAGGAAAATAAGCTGAGGATGGTACATGAACAACTACTGTCATTATAAGTACAATGATAAAGGCAGCATGTACTTACAAGAACAATGCGAGCTAAAAAACATTGGCATTGGATATATTTACCTAATGTAACCATTCATACGGTCGGATAATTTGGGGAAAATTGATAAGGCTATCATGCATCTGCTTTTCACATAATGAACCGGTATGTATGCAAATCGGATCTGGGACAAAGGTACTAACAAGATCAAACCGGGGAGGCATATTTCGATATCTTTTTTTTAAACGAATTCTTCTTGACAGATTTCCAAAAAAAGATTATAAACATGGGAAAAGTAGAAGTTCAAATTGTTGGATTTCATAGGCGTTACCTCATCAAGGGCAGACGGTGCATAACAAGGTTTTCCATTCAATGTCTTCTAAATTTGCTTGAGACTTCACGGAAAGTTTATAGACTTGCCACAAAGTGTGATTTCCTCGGGTAACACGTCTTTCTGCAAGCTTCCTTGAAAAGCACAAGCAAGCTTTGCTCGTCATGACTATCAGATTGACCTTCACCTAGTTACAACAATGTAATGTAAATCATTGATGTGTTCAATCCGGAAAATAAAAATAATAATAGCACTTACCGTAAGTTGGAGGAAATGGAAAAGGTTTTCCACAATAATCTTCCCATGGGAATATATGCGTAGTCCCTAACAACATTGAAAGCATTGTCTTTTAAACTGGGAATAAATGGAATGGGGTTCCAATAGGAATTGGCCGTCTCTGGTTGGATAGGTCTTGGGTGGACTTGTTGTACTTTTTTTGGGTGGGTTTTTTTTTACAATTTGGTGCTATGGCAAATGAAATGGTAACCTTTTCTTTGAGTCGGTCATGTGTGGTGGGGTGGGTGTGGCGTTTGGTTTTGAATGGTCCAATTTTTGTCAGGTTGTACAAAATATAAGTGGGGTCTTTTATTTCTGGCACCACCATGTTTTCAAGGACTTTTGGTTCTCCTTAGGTTGGCAATCACCCTCTTCCTTTTGATGTCGATGCACCAAAGCATTTGAGTGGAAAAACATGGTATGTGATGATGGAATATGTATTGATAATGGATGGGCATGGCATCTGACATATATGATGAGTAAACTAAGTAGATGGCGGTGCAACAAAGTAGAAGAAATGAAAGACAACATATGCAAGATACCCAATCAATAAAACATTGCCAAATTAGAACAGGCACCTTGATGGGTGACAGGACAGGCCATCGCCTTTGACTCCTCGAGGTTAGAATAGTCATTAGGATCATATTCGAACAAGAGTCCGGTGGGGCGTATGAGTTTCATTGCATCA
This sequence comes from Aegilops longissima, assembly GCA_021605205.1. NCBI lineage: Eukaryota > Viridiplantae > Streptophyta > Magnoliopsida > Poales > Poaceae > Aegilops > Aegilops longissima. The sequence goes on from JAHIAM010020182.1 coordinate 9,788, forward strand.
GAATGGCACTCAATGCCTTGGTGCCAATTTTGTAATCATTGCGTGTTTAGCTTCAAGTGGACTGCTGCTAGTCGACACAAAGCACACAGATCATAGTGTAGATATCAGGGAAAACCTTAAGCATCGAGTAAAATCAGCAAAGTGGAACTTCGGAATATATGCTATATTGCGGTGCCTAGAAAGGCCGGATACCGCTCTCTTCAAGTGAAGGTGCGGTCATTATATCGATGTAACTCTCAAAGCGACACTCCATTTCCTTGCTATTCTTATAGGATTCAAGTGGGCGGCCACTAAAATCCTATTCCTATGTTTAAAATCCTCTGAATCAAAGAGGCTCAAAGTGTCCATCACAACCGATCGTATAGACCTCTACCGCAAATGTCCCTGCTCATCTTTAGTACAAGGAACATTTTCTACTAGCATACTCCTCCGTTCCAAAATATAAGTCTTGGTAGAGATTTCCACTATGGATCACATAGATGTATCCGGATACATTTTAGAGTGTAGATTCACTCATTTTCTCCATATTAGTCCATGGTGGAATCTATACAAGGACTTTATTGGGGAAAAATATAAAAAAGGAAGAGGAACATGGTAAAGAAGAGCAAGCAGATTTTGGATAATAAAATGTTGGTTCGCGGTGCCCCACAAGATGAACGGGCGCTTAAAACAACTCGTGTTCTCGACCATTTCAGGCGGTTGGATGAAGATCCTCGTCTCCTAACCCTTCTTCTTCCTCGTCTCTTAATTCTTCCCATCTGAACACCCTTGCAGGCATGGCGGACCAATGCCCCCGCTGTGTTCCTCCATACCCCCACCCCCCACCAGCGTCGAGTTTTCTTCATTCGGTGAGGCCCCACAACCACCGAGCCCCTTGGATCCTGCCGTGAACTCCGTGAGCTCTGAAAAATCGACTAACCCAATTTTGAAATTTAGTCTCTGTGATTTAACTAGTGTGGAATATAAAGGGAAACCATAAGCATTGGGAGTATAGTGTTGGCGTGCCATGGCGGATCTGAAGGTGCAAACGGACAAAAGGCAACCGCAACAAGACAAGAAATCGAGAGTAAAGCGGTGGCGATCTATTTTCTTGTTGCGATAAATAAGTTGAGCGAATACTGAAAAGTACCGCCTCAGTGCGGCGCCATGTATGCATCTGCTGAGAATTTGGCAGTGCTGCGGTAGCGATGGCTGTCGGCGGTGTGGAAGCAGATCTAGGAGGGTAGCGGTGGCGGCGGCGTGGTGGGCGAAGCAGTCGTAAGGGCGGCGCCCGGCAAGGTGGACGGCAGCGGGATGAAGCGAAGGGCGGGATGCAAGGATCCCGGTCGAAGGCTGGATGAGAAGGTCGATCTCTTGTAATGGGCGCGGCGTGGGGTATCAGCTCCGGCATGGTGGAGGAGCGATGGTGGATGGGGTGGCGAGACGGCGACGGAGGAGGTGGGGTGGAGAGGGTGTTTTGGCCCACGATATGAATGGGAAAAGGGAGGTAGAGAGGAAGGAACCATGTATTCGAGCAGCGCTTGTCTCAAATCGAGAAATTTACAAACTTAGCCCCGTTTCAAATTTCTACTACATCACAACAACATTAGTCGGTTGGGGATAGAGGGTAATCTCGCATACACGAATATTTGCCGGAGAGTTTGTTTTAGCGCCCACGTGTATGAATATGAATCGGGAGGAGTCGATTTGACCGAGGGCACCTTGTGTTTTAGCGCCCAGTGTATGAATCCGGGTGAGGCGGTTACGTCACGTTTGGGTGAAATTACAAACCTACCCTTCGAGACCTATAGCAGTAGTGATTTCCATCTGAGATTTTGGTTTGAGGGGATTCTGCGACTTTCCCGCTCGTTCAAATTTTGCCGATTGCGTTTACCGTGCCAACTCAATTGAATCCCGTTTGTATTCTACTATTTTTTTTGAGGGGATCCATTTTCAATTGGAATTACATTCTATATACATCAATTTTTATATATACTTTCAAAAGCACAACAAAGAATTCTGCTCCTTTATATGTATATATGATTTACAAATACAACGATCTCGAAATCTTAAGGTTGAATTCAAAAAAATTTAACAAATTATGTTCTACTAAAATGTATGGATCAGTAATATCTACATATTAAATAACATAGATGTCGTGAATTCATATGAGTATGCATGTTTGATAGATCAATTTTGGTTCGAGTATGGATTACATGTATCATCATCTAAATTCAAATATTTGAATCCTTTTTGTTCACTCCTTTCCCATCTCTCTGCATGCATGCTCCTTGGTAGCTATCACTCTCTTTTCTCCAGCTCACCCATACGCTCACTTCATGTTTCTCCTATCCTGCATAAACATGGTCTCTCGGCGTCTCCCTTGAGAAGTGTCACACTCTCCCTATCATTATACATTACGGTTTTCATTATCTCTCACGTCTCTCTTGTTCTCTGGTATCACTTTCGGTACCTAAGCTTTCTTTTCACCGCCACACACGTCTCCACTCGTCTTTCACTTTGTCTTTCTCTCTATGGGATTCTCTCACACCCTATATGTCTCTACATATGACTCATACCACTAAAATTACTCTCTCTCTCTCTGTGACACAACATTTGTTGCGTCTCCTTTTAAATCTCCATCAGTGACATTATTCATTTGTTTACCATCAGACAACCCGACTACCGTCTCCTCTCTCTCTCACAGACACACACACACACACACTCCTGCTTCCACTCCCTTCCGACTCCGTCTCTCTCTCACACACACACAAAACTCTCGCTTCCTTTGACTGTATTTCTCTCACAAACATTTATGTGGCTAGCCTCTAGATAGGTTTATACACCCTTTTCGTGCTTCCACCATCGCATACATGTCTCTCTCCCTCCTTGTATCTATGTAGCTTTTCTTCCCTTCTTGAGACCGCCCTCTCGATCGCACACACACACACACTATCGCCTCATTTAAGCTGATACCTATCCTTTTACATCGCCTCACTCCTTACACACTACTGTGTCTTTGTCACATGCACTCCGTCCTCCTCCACTCTCCTCTCTCTCACACACACATGGGCTTTTGCAACAACTAGCAAGATGCCCATCGTTACTGGAACATCAAGATGCATTTGTATGAGTAGTTTATCTTGTGGGGAAAAGGATGAGCGAGGAGCCTTATTTGCAAATGTGGAGAGGGGTGTGGGTATCTTTTACAAAATTGCCATAGTTTCCTTCCTATCCGTCGGATATAGATCAGACGGCCTATATTCGGATGGCGGGCACGATCATCACCGACAATGCTTTTATAGAGTAGGGATAAAAATAGAGTTGGTGATGATGGTGCGCATCTAATGTTAAATTCGATTATATCTGACGGATAGGAAAAAAATTTACCCTCTTCACCACATTTGCAGATAAGGCCTTCCCTCGTTCATCCTTTTCTCACAAGATCTTGATGTTCCGTACAGCATACGAGCATCTTGCTAGTAAAGTAGAAATTAGACATATACCACTTCTCGAATCTTGAAACCAACAACATTCCTCCCTTATCTCATCAAAACCGAAAGGAATATATTTTGAGTGAAACATAACATTTTTTAGTGAT
>JAHIAM010020185.1:0-18758 GCA_021605205.1 Aegilops longissima
TTCGGGAGATGGCCCATGACCCGGGGCCATAGGTTTAGTCGGCTTTGGCCTCTCTATTAAGCCTAGGTCGGGTTGCGGTATTGTTTGGCGAGGCGGGCATGAACAGAAAGTGTGTCGGCGGAGTTAAGCGTGGTGGGTAAGTTGGTGCACCTGGGGAAAACATCTGTCGATAGCCGTCCCTCTGATGGCAGACGGCTTGGAGTTGTATCGATCGATACAACTAGACGGATACTTGAGATGAGACATGGATATGAGAATTGGTTTATGATGATAAGCTGGATAGTATGGCTCAGGATTTCTTTCTGAGGTCGAAAGGATCTGGCCGAGGTTGATAACACTACTGCTACTTTAAGTTATGTTACCCTACTCCCTCTTGTTTCTGCAAGATGGTGGTTTCGGAAGATGCTAGTCTTGATAGGACTAGGCCTTCTCTCTTTTCTAGCATTTCTGAGTTCAGTCCTGATATGGCCTTTACAATATATCCATGCATATGTAGTGTAGCTCCTTGCTTGAGGTACTTTGGATGAGTACTCACGGTTGCCTTGTTTCCCCTTTCCCCTATCTCTACTGATTCTGCTATCGGGCGATGGGCCGGATCGACATACCGCCTCGGCGACTACTACTCGGGCGCCTACTACTCGTGCAGCCCGGCGGCGACGGGAGGTGACCTAGGAGGATCCGGGCAAGAGGCACATCCTCTTTCGATCTGTATCCCGGTTTGTGCTAGCCATCTTATGGCACCTTGTTTAACTTATATCGTACTCGGATATTATTGCTTCCGGCGACTTCTGATCGAGCACTTGTATTCGAGCCCTCGAGGCCCGGCTTGTATTATGATGCTTGTATGACTTATTTTATTTGTAGAGTTGTGTTGTGATATCTTCCGTGAGTCCTTGATCTTGATCGTACAATTTGCGTGCATGATTGGTGTCGGATTGAATCGGCGTCACGATGTCTGGACTACGAGCGGATACGGAAGGCTGGGGAACCCGAGCGGATGCAAGTTTTGAAAAACATGCAGATGATGACATGGCAAAATGCAACACAAACAAATGACATGGCAAGGATGGCAAATAATGGCGGACACGGCGCTCGAATCCGAGGCGTTACACATAGCTACCGGGCGGGCGACGGAGAAAGAAGCGGCGGGGAGAATGAATGCAGCTATTGTTTGGGTTAAGCCTTCGGCTTAAATAAATGTGCAGCATCCGTGTACCGGGTGCACAAATTATAACTTCATGTCGCCTTAAGTGGGCGTCCATGCTGCGTATTGGAGAGAGATTACGAGGGCGAGTGCATGTGTGTGACTCTACTCTTGGAACATGTACTCAACCTTTTGCATCGGGATATAAGTATAATGGTATTTACTTTAGCTAGTGATTTCGTGGCCATGTTAACGTGGTTGTGTCAAAAAATGTCACCTCCTGCTCGTGATTTGCGTTATATAATTACAAGCAAGATTCTCGTGCATTGCAACATCAATATGCATTTTTTAACGGAACACTGTTGTGATTGACCCATGTAGGAGTAATCCCATGTTAAAAACTAATGATATCTAGAATTTTATCGGAAAACTGGTATCTCGAGAATGTCATGAAAAAATGAAGATGAGAGATAAGGCGAGGAGGTGGAGCATGGTGGTGGTGGTGGTGAATGGGCGGAGGCATGGGGATGGGCAGAGATCGTGAGGCGACCACCATGCATGCTAGATTGTTCGAGACTTATTCCTTTTTTAATTGCTGAGCAATGAGGTTGCGGAGATAATGATGTGGAGAGAGTGCGGGTATCTTTTGTAAAATTATCATAGTTTGCTTTCTATCCTTAGATATAGATCATCGATCTGTATTACAAGATGGAGCACACCATCACCTAACTTGTTTTTTATAAATACAGATGATAAGTTTGCTGACTACTAAAGTAAAGTGGAATTGTCCATGTTATGCAAGTAAATAAAGGTGATTGTTTATCATGGGTAAGTTGGATGAAGGGTGGTAGGAAAAAATGCTCGCCTAGAGCATGTGTGTGTGATGGAGTCTTAGTGTGTGTGTGTGTGTGTGAGAGAGAGAGAGGAGAGAGAGATGGAGTCTTAGTTTGTGTGTGTGTGAGAGAGAGAGAGATGGAGTCTTGGTTTGTGTGTGTGTGAGAGAGAGATGGAGTTTTAGTGTGTGTGGGGGTGCGTGTGTGTGTGTGTTTGTGTGTGTGTGTGAGAGAGAGAGAGATGGAGTCTTAGTGTGTGTGGGGGTGCATGCGTGCGTGTGTGTGTGTGTGTGTGTGTGTGTGTGTGTGTGTGCTGGGGTCCTCTGTGGCGGATGTAATTTAAGTGTGCATGGCTTCATCATAGAGGTGATGTGTATGAGAGGCCACCAGCGATGGGGTCGAGAGAGAAAATGCCCGTGAGAGAGGAAGAGAAGGTGTGCGCGTGAGAGGTCGACTGAAAGAGCGTGTTTGTTGAGAGACAGGAAGACTACTATATATCGATGGTGCATGTGGTGGAATTAAACAAAGGGTGGTCTTATTGGTTTGGGATATAGGGGAAGAGTGAGAGCGGGGGGTAGCTAGAAGGAGATTGTTAAGTGTGAGTGTGTGTTTACCCATCCGGTGGAAGTTATGTGCACAAAGGAGAGCGATTCGATGTGGCGTTAGGATTGAGGTAATTAACTACGTATGGAGACATAGAGACCTTGAGCGTGCATGCGTGAGAGGTATACATGTATCGTGGGATGTGTGTGTGTGTGCGCATGATCGAGATAAAAGAAAGAAGACATAAGTCATAAGATCAACGACATGGGAGAGCGGATCGGTATGACAATATGCATGCATGTGAGAATGCAGGGAAGAAGGCCCGACAATTGAGCATGTGTTTTTGTCTTTAAGAGATAGTGGCATGGGCTGGAGCATGCATCTATGGCGGCAGAGGAGTGGCTAGCGATTGTGCAAAGAGACCAACCTATAAATGCATATTTATGGAGACATATATAGTGTGGGTGATAGGAAGCAAGACTCCGTGCGAGAAAGAAATGTTGTGGAGAAACTCTGAGATAGATCTGAGAGATGGAGATGCTAGCTAGAGGGACATCCGCTAGTTTGGGTGTTGGAGATGACCGTCGGGTGGTTTAAAGGCTGAAGTTATATATGTGTGTGAGAGGGCACTTGCTGCATGTAGAGAGAAACATATGTAGTGTGTGATAGGAATCAAGAGTGAGGCAGAAAGAAGGTTGATGGAGAAGCAGATAAATAGAAAAATAAAGATGCTAGCTAGTGTCGTTAGAGATAGGAGTCGAGTGGATCAAAGGCTGGGTTATGTGTGTGGGTGTGAGAGAGATAGAGAGAGTGCGTGTGAGTCACATACAAACAGATATCGGAGAAATGAGATCGGAGAGGCGGAGTTTGTGTCTGCAGAGAGAAAGATATTTCTAGCGAGTGATAGCTAGAGACATCTGAGGAGCATAAGATATCTCTAGGGAGAGAGGGTGTGTGTGAGCGACATACAAGAGAACAATGGAGAAATATGAGACCACAGGAGACGAGTTTGTGTTTGTGTGTGAGAAGAGATATTGAAGAGGAAGAGTCGTGGTTCTCATATCTAAGGAGCGAAAGACATCTCGTATGAGGGGTGCGAGTGGCACACATGGGAATAGTGAGAGAAATGAGACCCGGAGACAAAGTTTTGTGTTTGTGTGAGAGAAAGAGATTCCACATGGAGAATCATAGTTAGAGACACATAGCAGGGCGAGATATACTTAGAGAGATAGAGTGATGAAGGTCGAGGGAGAGAGTACCGTCGATTATTACTGAAGATAAAAGATCATTGTCGACATACGGGTACGAGAGATCACGAGAGGCGATGAGCAGCGTATAGGTCGAGAGGTAGTCCTATATAAGCATGGTGATAGCTATATGAGGCGAATATCTGGATTAAAGGGATTCAAATATTTAAGCTGGAGATCACGACATCGATAATATCATAGCATAAATTGGTGTATCAAACATGCATATTCATTTGAATTTGGGCACCGATGTAATGTTATATAGTTTATCAATATTGGTGATCCATAGATTCTTCAATTAAAACAATGCATGGTTTATATGCAATTAATGTCTAAGCGGTATTACACTATATGTTGCGTGTGTGAAATACATTATACATGTTTGAGAAGTAAAAAACCATGAAACACACATTAATTAGAGCAGTTAGCGAGGAATGCATACAATGGATTTCAACATAAAGTGGTTTCAAATATTTGAAAATCCAAATTGATGGATACAACCTTATGAATCTGAGATCATGCCATTTCTAAACCATATTTATGTATAAATGGTGTTGTGCTTTTGAAAGTATATATAAAAAATGATATGTATAGAATGTAATTCCAATTGAAAATGGATCCCTTGAAAAAAATAGAATACAAGCGGGATTGAATTGAGTTAACAGATGGCGTGCACTCTGCAAAATTTGAGCAAGCGGGGAAAGTCGCGATAACCTTGAAACCAAAATCTGCGAGATGGAAATCACTCGCCTATCCACCTCGCATAAAGCCTATGCTGCTGGATTTCTATAGGTTTCGATAGGGGTAGGTTTGTAATTTCACCCAAGCGCCTCTCACCGGATTCATACGGTGGGCGAAACACAGTGTGTCCTCGGCGAAATCGACTCCTCCCGATTCATATTCATACGGTGGGCGCCAAAACAAACTCGTCGGCAAATATTAGGTGTATGCGAGATTACCGTCCTATCCCCAACCGACTAGTGTTCTTGTGATCTAGTAGAAATTTGAAGCAGGGCTAAGTTTGTAAATTTCCTCGCATTTGAGACAAGCGCCCTGAATACATGGTTCCCCCTTCCTCTCTACCTCCCTTTTCCCCATTAGGTACTCCGTGGGCAAAACACACGTCTCCACCCACCATCCTCCGTCTGCTGCCGTCCGCCACCCCATCCATCGCCGTCCTCCTCCACCATGCGGGCGATCGGCGCCATCCGTCCATTACAAGAGATCGACCTCTATCATTCCAGCTGGGACGGGATCCTTGCATCCCGTTCTCTCGCTTCATCCCCGTCGTCCATCTTGCGCGCGCTCTCGACCATCTCGTCCACGCCCGCCGCCACCGTCTACCCTCCTAGATCTGCTTCCATGCGCGACGCCATCGCTACCGTAGCACCGTCAAATTCTCAGCGAATCGTGCAGCGCCGCACTAAGCGGTACTCTTTCGTGTCTGCTCAACTTATTTATCGCAACAAGAAAATAGATCGCCTTGCTTTACTCGATTTCTTGTCTTGGTTCGAAGTTGCCTTTGTCCTATTGCACCTTGGATCCGCCATGGCACGCTCAACACTATACTCCCAATGCTTATGGTTTTCCCTTTTATATTCCACACTAGTTAAATCACATAGACTAAATTTCAAAATTGGGTTAGTCGATTTTTGAGCTTCCGGGAGTTCGCGGTCGATCGAAGGGCTCGGGTGGTTGTGGGGCCTCGAGCGAAGAAAACTTCCGTGGGTGGGGGTTGGGAGGGTGGGGGTGGGGGTGGCGGGCCGGTGGGGCCGGTGGTTCGGATGCATCTTGATGTAATGGGAAGAATCGAGGCGAGGAAGAAGGGTTAGGAGGCGTGGGATCTTCATCCAACCTTTGAAATGGTCGAGACAGCGGAGTTGCATTCTTAAGCTCTGGTTCATCATGTGTGGCACTGCGCAACCAACATTTTATTATCAAAATCTGCTTGCTCTTCTTTACCATGTTCCTCTTAGTTCTTCTTTAATATGTACTCTCTCGTTCCTAAATACAAGTCTTTGTATAGATTCACCATGGACTACATATGGAGCAAAATGGTGAATCTACACTCTAAAATGTTCTGGATACATCGTATGTGATCCATAGTGGAAATCTCTACCAAGACTTATATTTTGGAGGGGAATAATAATGTCGTATGTTCCTTTCTTTGAAGATGAGGGGGACATTTGGTTAAGGTCTATCGTCGGTTGTGATGGACACTTTGAGCCTCTTTGATTCGAATCTTGTAAACATAGGAATAGGATTTGTAGTGGCCTGCCCTTGAATCCTATAAGAATAACAAGAAATGCGGGAGTTTTGCCTTTAGAGATATTACTTAAGCACCTTCACTTGAAGAGCTGGTATCAAAGCCTTTCTAGCCATCCCGGCAATACTAGCACATATATTCACAAGTTCCACTTTGCTGATTTTACTCGATGTTAAGGTTTTCCCGTTATATCTACACTATGATCTGTGGCCTTTTGTGTCGCACTAGCCAGTCCACTCTTGAAGCTAAACCTTGCAATGACTTAAAAATTGGCACCAAGGCATTGAGTGCCATTGGATCAATGAAACTCATCGCTCCCCCCTTTGATTCTTGTTAGAATATGATCCTAATGACTATTCTAACCTCGAAGTCAAAGGCGGATGGCCTGTCTGTTCACCCATCAAGGTGCTGTTCTAATTTGGCAATGTTTTTTGATTTGGGTATCTTGCATATGTTGTCTTGCATTTCTTCTACTTTGTTGCCTTGCCATCTGCTTAGTTTACTCATCATATTGAGATGCCATGCCCATCCATTATCAATACATATTCCATCTGTCATCATACCATGTTTTTCACTCAAATGTGTTCTTGTGCATCGGACTCAAAAGGAAGAGGGTGATTGCGAACTGAAGGAGCACCAGCAAAGTCCTTGAAAAACATGGTGGTGTCGGATCGACGACCCCCACTTATATTGGTTGTACAACCGGTGACACAAAATTAGGACCGACTCCGACAAACATACCCATACTTCCGGCCACCACTAGCCCCACCCCACGGGACCGCACTCCGCCAAAAGGTATACGATTTCATTTGCCATAGCACCTGCCAAAAAAATCCCTCCAAAAAATCAGCAAGTCCAGGCAAGACCTATCCCAATTCGAGGCGGCCAATTCCTGCAGATTGGAACCCCTTCCATTTATTCCCGGTTTAAAGACAATGCTTTCAATGTTGTTAGGGACTACGTGCATATATCCCCATCATGGGAAGATTATTGTGAAGACAAACACCATTTTCACATCTTCTGTCCAACTTACGTGTAAGTGCTATTATTCATGGTTATTATTTTCCTTTTACTTGATTGAACACATCAATGATTTACATTACATTGTTGTAAATAGGCGAGGTCAATTGGATAGTCATGATGAGCAAACTTGCTTGTGCTTTTCAAGGAAGCATTGCAGCGGTCGGTGTTACGAGAAATCACACTTTGATGGCAAGTCTATAAGCAATTTCGGTGAAGTCTCATGTGCTAAATTTAGAAACATTGAATGGAAAAACCTTGTTATCCTTGGTCTCATTCGGGATGAGTCTTGTCTATGAAATCACATGACAATTTGAACTTCTACTTTCCGCATGTGCCTTCGGATCTTTTTGAGGAAATCTGCTCGAAGAAGAATTCGGTTTGACAAAACGACGGGATATCATAAATATGCTTGTGCTTTGCTCTTGTTAGTACATTTGTCTGTATCCTCTACTTGCATACATACAGGTTCATTATGTGAAGTATGCATGATAGGTTCTTATCAATTGTTCGCTCAAATTATCGATTGTATGAATGGTTACATTAGTGTAGAATATATCCAATGCCAATGTTTTTTAGCCTGCATTGTTCTTGTAAGTACATGTTGTCCTTTATCGATGTACTTATAATGATAGGTAGTTTTCATGTACCATCACTCTGCACTTATTTTCCTTTGCCCTCCATTTTCTACACATCGGATCTATATTTACTCTTACCATAAGGTTGGTCGAAGAAGTTTAGGTTTGCATTGCTCTTGGTTACCTTTTCGTTGCTGCACCATTTATAGCTACTTGGTTATGTAGCATCACTCCATCTTATCTTAAATATTCTCCATTTTTTATATTATCACATCTATATTTACTCTTAACAAAATGTAGAATAAACAATGCTTTTGAAGAAATTTTGTGGTAAACTTTTGTTGCCCCCCATCGGCATGGACAAGGCCTTTATAGACTGTCTTCACCAATAATGTAAGTTTGTCCATCTCAAGCCTTCAAACTTTGTTGTATATATTTGGTTAGGCATTTTCCAGTTGTTTATTTTTGGTGTTTGCATCAAATTGCTTGTTTAAAGTTTATTATGTAGTTCATAAACAAAAGTTTGTCCTTTCTCAATTTAAGTTTTTTGTACAACCAAGTTCCTTCTTCATACCATGTAAATTAAACTATCTGAGCAAGTGATCTTCTTTTGCCGCATGTATTTCATTCTTCATCCTAATCCGGTGGTGTGGTGAACCTACCCACTGCACAATGTTTGCAATGTCTTAACTATGAACAATGCATATCATTCTACATTATTTAAACCGTCTCTTTATTTGCCTGAAATGGTATAAATTGACAGCACACTAACCATTGATCTTATGAGTTCTTGATCGTAATCCGGTGGTTTTGAAGCGCCCTCCTTCACAATGTCATTTCCTGCCATGTCTTGCTGAACAATACCATATTGTGTTAATGCAATTTTAAACTGTTCCTTTATTTGTGAAATTGTGAATTTCACCTTGATACTTTTATGTGCAAAACTGTCATCAAGCTTGTTTATCTTTGAGTGAGGAAGATATAAGTGTTGAACAAGCGATCCATCATCTTGCTTTCGGCTTTTTTACTCCCAGCAGTAACCTTTCTTGAAGTCGTGGTTTTGTATATTATTTTGTCGGCGTGTTTATTTGCCTGGTGGCGATCTTTGATGCCCGTGTATTAATCATGCTTGTGCTTTATTATCATAGTGGCGAACTTTGATGCGTGGATGTAATATGCGTAATTTTTTATTGTATAGTTAGGTTTTTCTTATTCACGATGCTGCGGTTATTTTTTATATATATATATATCATGTCTTGGTAAACCGGAAAGTAAAATTATAATAATCGGGGTCATGCAATCACGATGTGGTTGGGCCCGTGCGAACAGCTCACGGCCGGAGCCGAAATGAACCCGGCCCATGATTTGCGAATCAAATCACGGGCTTTAAACCAAAATTGTCTCGGTCCTTGTTTGGTCGGATATCGGTTGACGGCGGATGCAAACCGGTCGTGTTGGCCCAACTATTGCGGGCTTTTAACGGAAATTAATATAGAAGCGGGAAAGGAAAATAATATCGGGCGAATTACTAAGTGGGCCTTTAGCAAGTGGGCCCAAAAGCATAGTGTCCGGGGGGCGAATCGATATGGGCCATAATTAGCCCAAAACCTCTTAAGGGCGGACCTGATCTGGGTAATTTGGGAGCGTGGTAGGCTTTTTTGGGGGTCTCATATGGCCATATTAGGCGGGCGTGGCAGCCATTAATGGACGGATCAAATATGGGGGCATTTGGCCCAAAACTGGCACCGGTTAATGGGCGGCCTAAGGTCCTCAAAATCTTGTGGGCCTCTTGGGCGGCCCATTAATGTCGGAATCTCGTGGGCCTTTATGGGCGGCCCATTATGATCCATAAGAATCTTGTGGGCCTTTACAGGCGGCCCATTATGGCACACAAAAATCTTGTGGGCCTTTACGGGGCCCATTATCCCAAATCTTGTGGGCCTTTAGCTGGGCCACCCATTATGGTCAAAAATCTCATGGGCCTTTAGTGGGCGGCCCATTATGGTCTAAAATCTTGGTGGCCTTTAGTTGGGCGGCCCATTTAAACTTGTTGGGCTGCCCTGTCGCGTATCATAAGGTTCATCCTAGTGGATGACATCTTCCCGCGATGAGCCGACCGTGTTTCCTCAGCCAATGATGATTTTACTGGAAAATCCCCATTGGTCGGGTTTAAGGGTTATCGGATCAAAACCCGACCCGATAGCAACGGGTTCACGGTGGATGCCCGTGTCGGTCACCCTTGAGGCATACTTACGATTTATCGTCATGGAAGTGGACACTTGTGATGATAATTTTGGTAATGTCATGGAACACTTCTTGACCCCGGGGTATGACTATCTTGATTACTCATAAATTTGTCATGGATGTACATGCATGACAAAAATCGACCCTTGTGACAAACCGTATCATCACGGAATTTTTTTTGTAGTGTCTTTTCTTTTGTAATGGATATTTAGACTTGAATGATTCAAAGCAATAGTCTATAATTTGACATGAAGACATCAATACTCAAGCATACTAAGTTACTAACGACCAACCATTTTAAAATGTCAGCTAAAAAAGTTATCCCTAGCCCATTATGTAATCATTGATTCATTATGAAACAAACTCAACATCTTCATCAATGCAAAAGTATGACAATTGTTCTCTCTAGTTGGTGCTTTATAAAGAACGGACTCAAAATAAAAATAAAAATTGCATAAAAGTAAATGATGGCCTTCATGAGCAATTTGGGAGGTCGAGGCTCAAGGCTTAAATTAGAGATAAAATTATTTGAGGCATGTTTTTCCAGGTGTGATTCCCAATATCTTCCATGCTAGGCAAATTATAGGGGTTGCCAACGAAAAATAAAGTTTATTTCCTTTCCACCATTCTTTCACAATCCGTGGCTAGCCATATCCATGGGTGCCTTCCATAAACACTTTCAAGGAATTTATTATTATCGTCATATTATTATTATTTTCATTTTGGGATATCCTAATACCCACCTCGTGTAATGACAAGTGAATAAACATTCATCGTGAGAATAAAATACCTAGCATGGAAAATATTAGCCACCCCCGCCTTCATTAGCTCGGGACCTAAAACAATTTATTTTCAAAAATTAGAGTTGGCACATGCAAATTTACTTGGAGCAGGAAATCGCATATAGGTGGGTATGGTGGACTCATTTGGCACAACTTTGGTTTTAAGGAGTTGGATGCACAAGCAACATTCCGCTTAGTACAAATGAAGGCTAGCAAATAGATTTAGAAGCGACCAACCAAAAAAAAAGCGGCCATAAAATGCATTGAGCATAACTAACCTTGAATAATGCATAATTAGGATGTAACTTCATTGCATAACTATTGAATTTATGTGGATGCATGGGAATCACAAACCTTAACACCAATATTCTTACTAAAGCACAACTACTCACTAACATTACTCAATATTACTATCTCCATATACAAAACTATTGCAAGGAATCAAGTTTATCATATCAATGCTCTATATGAAAGTTTTATTATATCCCTCTTGGATATTCATCACTTTGGGACCAAATTCATATCTTGTGCAAATTACCATTGCTATTATCAACTCTCAAGGGATATAAGTGAAGCATGAGTGTAAATATTTCTTCAAAATTTAATATTATCAACTCTCAAAATAATATAAGTGAAGCATTATGTATGTATTTCTTTAAATATAACCCCGTTGTGCTCAAAAAATATAAGTGAAGCACTAGACAAGGCCTAGCTCAAAAATTTAAGTGAAGCACATAGAGTATTCTAACAAATCATGATAAGCGTGGGCTCTCCCAAATAAGTTTGTTCAAAGGATGGCTGTGACTAACTAAAAATCAAACAAAGCAAATAATCATATAATTGACACTCCAAGCAAAACTCATGATATGTGAGAATAAAAATATAGCTCCATGTAAAATTACCAATAGTTGGTAGAAGAAAGGGGATGCCTTGGGGCATCCCCAAGCTTTTTGGGGGTTTGAATATTACCTTGGGGTGCCTCCAACCCCAAGCAAACTATTCCACTCCTCATTCCTTCATCCATCATGATCTCACCAAAAACTTGAAAAGTTTAATCACACAAAACTCAACAAAACCTCATGAGATCCGTTAGTATAATAAAGCAAATCACTACTTTAAGTATTGTTGCAAACCCATTCATATTTTGTTTTTGCATTATGGCTATTGTATTCTAACTTATCCATGGCTTATAGATAAAATCCATAGTTTCATCAAAGCAAGCAAAACAATGCATCAAAAACAAAATCTCAAAAACATAACAATTTGTAATAATCGACCATTGACCATACTTTTGTAACTCCAAAATTCTGGAAAATTAGGAAAACATGGGAAATTTGTCTATCAATCATGTGAAAAAATCAGAAATTTATCACGCTCCAAAATTCACATTAATTGCTCTTTGGGGCAAAAGTTTACTTTTTGCATAGAATCAAAGCAACTATCATCTGAATCATCCCAAAGGCTTTGCTTGTCACAAACACAATTTAAACACTAAAACACAATCATAAAAAGCATTTATGTGCTTATTGAAAAATAGAAAATAAACAAAAATTAAAGGATAACGATTGGGTTGCCTCCCAACTAGTGCTATTGTTTCGTACTAGGCATAATGCATAGTTTCAAGTGTTGTCTTCTTTGGTTTCGACAATCTTTGTAGGGTTTTCTCAAACCCATGAGGTTCTTCGCTTCCCATTATTCTCGGGAAGTGATGCCATTTAAGATCTAGAATATCCAATCCTTAATCGAGTAATTAAAGTGTTCATGCGATTGAGGTTTCCACTAATATTTTGAGAGGTTGTTAGACTTTTGCAACTCAACCAAAATTTTATGCCTATCTCTAATTTGTTTAATATTTGAATCCCCTCTTGAGTAAAAAAAATCCCTTTTGTGGTGGTGGAACCCCAATATTCCCTCATATCGCATTGGCATCACTCTCAATAAAATTCCCTTTGGGCAAAATCAAAAGTTGTCAATGGTGCATGGTTAAACCTATATAGAAATTGGAGAATTTTAAATCCTTTTACAGATCAAACATGGTAAATTTGATTAACCTATACCAAGCATCTTTAAGATTTCCTCCTTGTTTTTTGAAGTAAAGAACTTCAAAATCCGGTGACAAAGGAGGATAATTATCTAGTCATGGCAAGGTAAACTAATCAAACAAAAGGCAAGCGAAAAATATGTTTATATTTCTATAAAACTTTTTAGAAGTGAGGGATATAAAAATGAGGGCAAATGGAAAATAATGTAAATGCAAGGAGATGAAAGTTTATGCGAAGGTACTTGATAGTTGTTGATGATGTCTCCTCGGAATGGCGGAAATTCTTCCGCTACTTGTGAACTGCGTTGGGATTTCCCGAAGAGGAGAGGATGATGCAGTATAGTAGAGATAAGTATTTCCCTTAGTTAAGAACCAAGGTTATCAATCCGTGGAGAACCAAGCAACAACTCGTTAGCAACACCGCACAAACAACAAATCCTTGCAACCCAACACGAACAAGGGGTTGTCAATCCCTTTGATTCTGACAAAATTAAACTGTTGGTATTTGATAGATAGATGGACAAAAATACAAAATAAAATAAATAAAAAAAAAGCAAAGGTATTTTGGGGTTTTAGCATATGATAAAAGATAGACCGGGGCCATAGTTTTCACTAGAGGCTTATCTCTTGAAAATAGCAACGGTGGGTAAACAAATTCTGTTGGGAATTGATATAAGCAAATCATCATGACAATATCGGGAATGATCATATATAGGCATCACATCCGAGATGAGTAGATCGAACGACTCTGCATCTACTACTTTATCCACATATCGACCGCTATCCGCATGCATCTAGTGTATTAAGTTGGTAGGAAATGGAGTAGCAAGCAAGATGACATGATGTAGATAAGATAAACTAATGTATGAATAGACCCCATCTTTTACCCTTAATACCAATGATACATCGTGCCATGTCCCCTTTGTCCTTGGGATTGAGCACAAAATCGAACCCATTACAAAGCACATCTCCCATTGCAAGATAAATCAATCTAGTTGGCCAAACCAAATCAATAGATCGGAGAAATGAACTATATTAATCATGCATAAAAGAGTTTAGAAAACTCAAATAATATTCATGGATAGATCTGGTCATAAACTCATAATTCATCGGATCCCAACAAACACACATAAAAGTGATTACAGGATGGAACTCCAAGAACATCGAGAACATTGTATTGAAGATCAAATAAGAGAAAAGCCATCTAGCTACTAAATATGGACCCGTGGTCTATGGTAAACTACTCACGCATCATGGAAAGGGCATCAAGGATGATGTAGAGCCCCTCCGTGATCAAATCCCCCTCCGGAGTTTGGAAAAAATGGGATATGTCAAGAACAATAACTTGGGCGAAAAAAATTCGTGGACTCCTCTATTGGTTTCATGATTTTAAAGATTTTATATAGGCGGAGTTAGGTCAAGCAGACCCGTGGGAAAACCCTGCCACCGGTCGTGCCCCCCCGGCGCCCGGGCCTCGTGAGCCACTACTCCCTCTCCCGTCCCTCCGAAGCTTCGGGGTCTCTTATTGCGAAAAAATCTACAAAAAGTTTATGGCATTTGGACTTCGTTTGGTATTGATATTACGCAAAACCAAAAACAAGCAAAAACATCAACTAACCTTTGGGCTAAGTTAATAGGTTAGTCCCAAAAATGATATATAATTTCTTGAAAGTGTATATAAAACATCCAAGATTGATAATATAATAGCATGGAACAATAAAAAATTATAGATATGTTGGGCGTATAATTCATCTACCCAAACCAGCGACTTCAGCCTGGGTTAAGCCAAGCTCATCGAGCCCCGTGCTAGCCCCTCAACATGGCGTACAACTTGGGGTCCCGTCTATGCATGCCCGGTTTGGCAACATCAGCGTGTTCCCGGAACGGAAAGCATGGATCGGCTCGTCAACATCAACATCGTCGTCTACGGATGCGGTCTTGCAACACCCGCGCCTTCCCCACAATGTGTCCCGGGCTTGCAAACCCAGCGTGGCGCCTCGTCAACAGTCTTCTTTCCGGCGCACCACTACCTCGACACCACTGCCCATAACTAACATGGCACCTCCTTGCACATGTGGCTCCATAGCAACACCCGACACGGCCACCCCTGACGCCGACCACGGCGTCCCTCGCCCACTACCTCGACCACAACTACACCACCATCGCTCTTGGTTACCCGACATTGGCATAACAGGGCTACCACCTCTCTTGAGCAACCGTCGCTTTCAATCAATGCATCTGTGATCGAACGTCCAGGTCGCTCCCGCTATGATTGTGGGGATGTCACCATCTGCTATTCTCTCAATCGACCATCTGCAATGCTCCTGTTATGCAGCGCTGCCTCGACTAAGGGGTGTTTAAAGGCATATCTATGTATTTGGTAGATTATGATTTTAATAATCTCTGCCTTATCTCTAGGAGGCTTCTTGCCCTCAAGTCTTGTACTCTATATAAACCGGGAGGCTCAATACAACATCCAATGTATTACGACAATTCCTCACTATTCCTTCTACACCGTGGAGTGTTTAGGAGTGGGCGCAGCCTCCATAGTGAGGGGTCCTCGACCCACTTTCTTGTTCGACCAACCTCGGCTCAATCTTGGGAGGGATTCGACCGTTATCCGTGATTATCGTGGGCGTGACATACCATGCCGGGAAATGAATTTAATGATTGGCTCGATTGCGAAACTGTTGGAAATATGCCCTAGAGGCAATAATAAATTAGTTATTATTATATTTCCTTGTTCATGATAATCGTTTATTATCCATGCTATAATTGATTGAAACCGGATACATGTGTGGGTATATAGAAACACCATGTCCTATAAGTTGTTGATACTCTTAATCAAAGATGGTTACGGTTTCAATGGACATTGGATGATTGTAACGGGATACCTTAGGGAATGTTGTGGACAAGCTCCTAAGCCTGACAAAAGGTGTTGTATCTAAAGCTTTTTAAGTCAAGTAATTTCCTTAGCCAGAGATTTGCCCCCATCCGTAGGAATCTTTGGGTGTACCAAGGTCCAGGTAACGGGGCATAAAGGTGCTTACGGATTGAAAGGTTTTGGGTTGGCCGAATCGGGAAGTCATCCGTGAAGGGGGTATCTCTGGGCCCCGGTGGCATCATATAATGTAAATGTGACCAAGGGGTTGATCCGGGTGTTATTACGGACGTCTTGCGTCGAGTTGAACGGTAGGGTCACACGAATTCGGGCGTTAGTAAAAAGGGAATTGTATGGGTCGATTGAGTCCTTGAATCGGGGTTCACGAGAGTCATGTGGAAAGTAAAGTAAATGGGAAGTCCGTTTGGTTTAGGGAAAGTTGGCATATTAACCGGGGCACCAAGGTTCGGGCCAGGGATGGAAGTTTGGTGGGCAAGTTGGTGGAGGACAGGGCCCAGGAGGGTGGTGGAAAAGAAAAAGGGCGTTTTGGAGGAAAAGTTTGAGGGCTAAGCACCGGGGGTCTCCCCTGGGCCCCCCCAAAATTGGTGGGCCAATGGGGGGGAACCCCTAGGAGGGCGGGCACCCCCCCCAAAGAGGGGGTGGGGGGGCAAACCCTAGTTCTGGGCGCCCACCTTCCTCCCTCTTCCCCTCTTGGCCCCAAACCCTCTGGGGCGGCCCCACCCCAGGGGGTGGAAACCCTAACCCCCTCCTTCCCTTTATAAGGCCTTGGGGCTCCCTAACACCGAGGCCTCCCTCTCCGGGGCCGCCACCTCTCCCCTCCTCCTTCCCTTGGTCTTCAAGTGGGGATACCTCCTCCTCACCCCATTGGTTTGTGCGTGGATGGATTTTCCTCAACCTCCCCCTCTCCTGGTCAAGGCGTGGGACTCACCGGGTGCCGTGTGTTGGGCGGAGGTCCTCCGTTACTAGGATCTGGTATTTGGATCCGGCCGACCCTTCAACCCCTTCTAGAGCCTTCCACGATCACGGGTATGTAGTGCATCTCCTTCCCTTTGTAGTTTTCCATAAAGTCTTTGAAGGGAAAATTTGAATTTCTTCGTTTGGTCTGGTAGGTTTTGCTGACTTTGCGGTAAACACAAAATTGGGGCTTGTTTTGTTCTATGTTAGTTATAGCCAATTTGTTTGGTATTGTGGGATGAAGCGGGGACCGACCTTCATTTCGTGAGCGGGCCAGAATGATTGGTCATAAGGTGGCTGGGTCATTTCCCCACTTTATCCTTATGAAAGGCCTTATGAAGGGTAAATAGCAATTCATAACGTTGGGTTTTGGAGGTAAAGGTTCTTGCTAGAAACCCATGAGCCCGAAAAATCAAACAAAATTGGGGCCTAACTTTTTTTGCGGGATGTATTATGTTATGGCCGGAAAATTAGAAAAGGTGTAAGATTGATCTTTCTTTAAAGGTTCCCTTGCATGCGTGAATATGCAACCCGGGAAGATGGGTTGTCTTTATTTTTGTTGACCGCGTGCATTAAACAAAATGTAATTACTTTACATTGCTAACCGAGCCAAGTGAGAAGAATGTTGGGAGACAACCATGAAGACACGATGATGGAGTCTGATGATGGGACAGGTGTTGCCGGTAGTATCATGGGCCGAAGAGGAGTCAATGGAGCTAATGATATTCCTACATGTCAACCTTAATTGCGTGTGTTTATTTGTTTAGATTTGTTTCTTAGAAAATAGTAAATGTGATCCCTTATAACAATTTCAAGTGTTCTCCCCTAGCGTACCGTTGCCAAAGTTTGCTTCGCACCCGTGATGATCGGGTGTGATGGATTCTTACGTTCACAACACGGTGTTGTGAGCCTAGCATGTCGACATGGCCTCGGAACACCAATACATTAGGGTTAACTTGCGAGCCTAGCATGTACGGACATGGCCTCGGAACCGAGACCGAAAGGTCGAGCATGAGTCGTATGGTGATCGATCAACATGAAGATGTTCACCGATGATGACTAGTCTCTCGTGATGATCGGACCACGGCCTATTGACTCGGATCATGTAATCACTTAGATGACCGGAGGATGTCTTTAAGTGGGAGTTCATAAGATGAACTTAATTATCTGAACATAGTCAAAAGACCTTTTGCAAATTATTTGCTTCGCTTTAGTTCCTTTTTAGATATGTTCCTAGAAAAATATAGTTGAAAGTTGATGGCGATTATCGGCGGCTTATGTCCTTAATGCCCTGGTTCTGAACCCCAAACGTGGTCGTGGATGTTGCGAACATCGGACATACATGTTTATAACTACGTGATAGTTGATTAAGCGGTTTAGAGTTGAGGCACTAAAGGCGTTTTTGAATCGGAACATATGAGATGTTTCAAGGGATGAAATTGGGATTTCAGGCTCGTGCCCATGTCAAAGGTATGAGACCTCCGGCGAGTTTTCTAGCCTACAAACTAAGGGAAAAGCTCAATCGTTGAGCTTGTGCTCAGTTTGGTGCAACAATCACTTGAATTAGTGGGAGTTGATCTTCCGGATGAGATAGTGATGTTTCTCCAAAACATTGCCACCAAGCTACTAGACCGTGATGAACTATAACATATCAGGATAGATATGATGATCCTTGAAGTGTTAGGATGTTTGACACGAAAGTAGAAATCAGAAGGAGCATCAATTGTTGATGGTTAGTGAAACCACTAGTTTCAAGAAGGGCAAGGGCAAAGGATACTTCATGAACCAAATCATTTCTGCTCTAGTGAAGAAACCGAGTTGAACCCAAACCGGGCTAATTTAATAAGGGAACACCCTTTGGGCAGAATTACCCTAGATACTTGGTAGATGAGAATGGCAAGGTCGATAGGGTATATGGATATACATTATGTTAATGTGTACTTTACTAGTACTCCTAGTAGCACCAGGGTATTAAGATGGTTCGGTTGCTAAGTGTTAGTAACTCAAATAAAACTCGAATAAAGACTAGCTAAAGGTGGGAATATGTGTTGGAAGTGTTTCCAAGTTTGATGTGATCAAACATTCGCTCCTCTACCATCAAGATTAGTATTAAACCTGAATAATTGTCATTTGGTGTTTGCGTTGAGCATAGACATGATTGGATTATGTCTATCCTTTTTATTATTTAAGGAGAATAATGGTTT